>JADRCD010222843.1:41603-53250 GCA_019843815.1 Montemys delectorum
TTCTTTCTTTCTTTCTTTCTTTCTTTCTTTCTTTCTTTCTTTTATATAAGTACACTGTAGCTGTCTTCAGACACTCCAGAAAAGGCATCAGATCCCATTACAGATGGTTGTGAGCCACCATGTGGTTGCTAGGATTTGAACCTTTTGAAGAGGAGTCAGTGCTCTTAACTGCTGAGCCATGTCTCCATTTCCACAAAAATTTTCTTAATCTAAAGAAGGAGATGCCTATAAAAGTACATGAATCATAGAGAACACCAAAAAGATTGGACCAGAGTGAAAGTCCTTCTGCCACATAATAATCAAAAGAATAAATTAAATAAATAAATAATTTAAATAATGTAAATAATTTAAAAAAGAATACTAAAAGCTGTAAAGGAAAAAGGCCAAGTAACATAAAATGGCAGACCTATTAGAATTATATCCTACTTCTCAGTGGAGACTCTAAAAGCCAGAAGGGCATAGACAGGTTTCTTGCAGATTTTAAGTATACCCAGAAAAACTTTCAATCACCATAGATAGGAAAAATAATCTATTCAATCATGAAATTGAATTTAAACAATATATATTCACAAATCTAGCCCTATAGAAGGTACTTGAAGGAAAAATCCAACCAAAGGATATTAACCACACCCACGAAAAAACAGGCAGTAAATAGTCTTACACAAGCAAAACCCAAAGAAGGTAAACACACACACACACACACACACACACACACACACACACATACACTAATACCATCACCATAATAACAGGAAGTAACAATCATTGGCCATTAATATCTCTAAATATCAATGGACTCAATTTCTTAATAAAAAGACAAGGCTAACAGAATGGATATGAGAACAGAACCCATCCTTCACCAGCACTCTCAAGACAGTTAACAATCATCTATAACCCCTGTTTCAGGGCATGTACTGCTCTCTTCTGACCTCCTATATGGACACCTATGCAGGCAAAACACTATACCCTCCTTAAACTTAAAAACAACAAGAAAAAGGGCAGGAACTATACCTTAGTGGGTAGATCACCTACCTCACATATGCACCGAAAAGAGAGAAGACAGAAAGACAGATAAATGGATGTGCTGATAAGATACATACAAAAATACATAGAGAGACCAAAGTATAACCTACTATATAACTTCTTCTGCATCTTCTAAACTCTGCCTTTTTAAAGGATTTATCCACATTGATACATCCCAATGTAATCCATGTTTGAGACTGTGACATTTCATCTTATAAATATACCATAGTCTGGTTTTCTAGCTCCTTTGATGATGTGGTGATCATAATGGTATACAAGTTCTTATGTATTTGAAAGAGTTTCGTTAGGGAGTATAATAAAGTGGGCCATACTTGCTGGTCCATGCATATGAGCATCATCAAATTTGCAAGGTATTAACTGTGTTGGCT
This sequence comes from Montemys delectorum, assembly GCA_019843815.1. NCBI lineage: Eukaryota > Metazoa > Chordata > Mammalia > Rodentia > Muridae > Montemys > Montemys delectorum. The sequence goes on from JADRCD010222843.1 coordinate 43,016, forward strand.
CTCAAGGATGGACTCCAATAACACATTTCTATCAATGTATAAGACCTCAGCACTACAAACAAAAAACCTCCCAAATCAAACAAAACCAAAATAACCTCAAGAACCAAACAACTTAAAATCTTCAAATATTGATCAGAATTAATATTATATCCTATTTTAATTTGTGCTTCAACTAGGATTGAGATTGTGTGTTTTCAGATTTTACTAACAGGCCATTCAGATTTACCTTCTGTAAATTCCCTATATAGAGGATTTGCCCATTTTATAATAGTACTTCAATATATTTTTCTTATTTGCTTGTAGGAGCTAGTTATATTATAACTATGAATGTTTGTAAGTATATTCTCTGTGGCACATATTTTTTATTAAACTAATAAAATTTATTTTAAAATATACAACTCAGTCTTGACATTTTAAGTCAATAAAATAATTTATAATAGTTAAATGGCTCTTAAATATACATGATATCTTCTGAAGCTAAAAGTAATATGTGTTCAACCAGTTTTTAAAATCTATTTGGAACACTAAACATGATAGAAGTAGAAAAAAAATCTCTTCTGAAGTCCTCTATGAAAGGAAATTGTGACAAGTTCTTGATTAGACAGAAGCTGTTCCATCTCCATGGGAGAATGTACAGTGTAACTGTGGCTTCATAGAATGAACTGGGCAGTGTTCCTTCTGTTTCTATTTTGTAGAATAGTTTGAAGAGTATTGATATTAGGTCTTCTCTGAAGGTCTGATAGAATTCTGCACTAAACCCATCTGGTCCTGGACTTTTTTTTTTTTTTTTAGTTGGGAAGCTTTTAATGACTGCTTCTATTTCTTTAAGACTTATGGAACTGTTTAGATGGTTTATCTGATCCTGATTTAACTTAGGTATTTGGTATCTGTCTAGAAAATTGTCCATTTCATTCAGATTCTCCAGTTTTATTGAATATAGGCTTTTATAGTAGGATCTGATGATTTTTTTGAATTTCCTCAGTTTCTGTTATTATATCTCCCTTTTCATTTCTGATTTTGTTAATTTCAATACTGTCTCTGTACCCTCTGGTTAGTCTAGCTAAGGGTTTATCTATCTTGTTGATTTTCTCAAAGAACCAGCTCCTGGTTTGGTTGATTCTTTGCATAGTTCTTTTTGTTTCTACTTGGTTGATTTCAGCACTGAGTTTGATTATTTCCTGCAGTCTAATCCTCTTGGGTGTATTTGCTTCCTTTTGTTCTAGAGCTTTCAAGTGTGCTGTTAAGCTGTTAGTGCATGCTTTCTCCAGTTTCTTTTCGGAGGCACTCAGAGCTATGAGTTTTCTTCTTAGCGCTGCTTTCATTGTGTTCCATGAGTTTGGTTATGTTGTGTCTTAATTTTCATTAAATTCTAAATGTCTTTAAGTTCTTTCTTTGTTTCTTCCTTGACCAAGTTATCATTGAGTGGGGTGTTGTTCAGCTTCATGTGTATGTGGGCTTTCTGTTGTTTTTGTTGCTATAAAACACCAGCCTTAGTCCGTGTTGAGCTGATAGTATGTATGGGATTATTTCAATCTTCTTGTATCTTTTGAGGCCTGTTTTGTGACTGGTTGTGTGGTCAGTTTTGAAGAAAGTACCATGAGGTAATGAGAAGAAGTTATATTCTTTTGATTTAGGATGAAAGGTTCTATAGCTATCTGTTAAACCCATTTGGTCCATAACTTGTTACTTTCAATGTGTCTCTATTTAGTTTGTGTTTCCTTGATCTGTACATTGATGAGAGTGGGGTGTTGAAGTCTCCCAGTATTATTGTGTGAGGTACAATGTGTGCTTTGAGCTTTAGTGTGAGGTGCACAGAGACTTGCTTCAGCATTCTCCTGTAGAGGTCCCCCTTCCCCCTAGGATCTCTCCCACAGTAAGCATGGTAAGGCTGGCTTCTGCTCTGCAGTTTGCCTCTGCATTGCCTCTCAGAAGTCCTGCTCCCCCCCCCCCCCCGCTCCCTTGTAGCAAATGTAGGGGTTCATCCTACCTCCCTAGACATTCTGAGAGGACTCAAGGAGCCTCAGGTGCCAGCCTGAGTAAATGACAAAAGCTCCCTGGGTTTGGTGGTGCCAAGGCCAGCACTCTCCTAGAAAACCAGGTGCACCTGGTGCCTATCCTTAAAGAAAGGAGATTAGGGTCCCATGCTTAAATCATAGAGAACAGGTAATCAGAGGTCACAGACAGTTATGGCCAGCTGTAAAACTAGTTTCTGATAGCCCCACAAGACACTCTTTAATCCCCCTCCCAGCTTCAGTTCTGTCCTACCAAATGGTATCCTGTCTGAGTTATGACATACCTAACCCACCTCCCCTTCCCTTTACCCTAAGCATTCCAAGAATTTCTAACTGCTCTGTATGTAAGTGTTAAAGTGCCCAAGCCAGGGGTTGCACATCAAATCCTATGTTGTAGGGGGGCTTTCAATCCGAGTTAAGACTCAAAATAAAAGGACTTTTTTTGCAAATTGCAGTGGACTTCACAATTTCTTGAGCTTGTCTGGGTTTCCAGAGGAACCAGGGCATAACAAGTAAAGTTTCTTTTATGAATGTGGGTGCTCTTGCATTTAGAGCATAGATGTTCTGAATTGAGAGTTCTTGGTAGATTTTTCCTTTGATGAGCATGAAGTGTCCTTCCTTATCCTTTTTTATAACAATTGGTTGAAAGTTGATTTTATTCAATATTAGAATAGCTACTCCAGCTTACTTTTTGGGACCATTTGCTTGGAAAATTGTTTTATAGTCATTTACTCTGAGATAGTGTTTGTCTTTGACACTGAGGTGCATTTCCTGTATGCAGCAAAGTGTTGGGTCCTGTTTACATATCCAGTCGTTAGTCTATGTCTTTATATTGGGGGATTGAGTCCATTAATGTTAAGAGATATTAAGGAATAGTGATTGTTGCTTCCTGTTATTTTTGATGCTATTTTTATGTTTGTCTGGCTATCTTGTTTTGGGTTTGTTGAAAGCAGATTACTTTCTTGCTTCTTCTAAGGTGTAGTTTTGCTCCTTGTGTTGGTGTTTTCCATCTATTATCCTTTGTAGGGCCGGATTTGTGGAAAGATATTGTGTAAATTTGGTTTTATCATGGAATATCTTGGTTTCTCCATCTATGGTTATTGAGAGTTTTGCTGGGTATAGTAGCCTGGGCTGGCATTTGTGTTTTCTTAGGGTATGTATGTATAACATTTGCCCAGAATCTTCTAGCTTTCATAGTCTCTGGTGAGAAGTCTGGTGTAATTCTGATAGGCCTGCCTTTATATGTTACTTAACATTTCCCCCTTACTGCTTTTAATATTCTTTCTTAGCTTTGTGCATTTGGTGTTTTGACTAATATGTGACAGGAGGGATTTCTTTTCTGGTCCAATCTAGAGTTCTGTAGCTTCTTGTATGTTTATGGGCATCTCTTTCTTTATGTTAGTGAAGTTTTCTTTTATAATTTTGTTGAAGATATTTACTGGCCTTTTAAGTTGGGAATCTTTGTTATTTTCTATACTTATTATCCTTAGGTTTGATCTTCTCATTGTGTCCTGAATTTCCTGGATGGTTTGGGTTAGGAGCTTTCTGCATTTTGCATTTTCTTTGACTGTTGTGTCAATGTTTTCTATGGTATCTTCTGCATCTGAGATCCTCTCTTCTATCTCTTGTATTCTGTTGGTGATGCTTGCATCTATGACTCCTGATCTCTTTCCTAGGTTTTCTATCTCCAGGGTTGTCTTCCTTTGTGATTTCTTTATTGTTTCTATTTCTAGTTTTAGATCCTGCATGGTTTTGTTCAATTCCTTCACCTATATGGTTGTGTTTTCCTGTAATTCTTACGGGATTTTTGTGTTTCCTCTTTAAGGTCTTCTACCTGTTTACCTGTGTTCTCCTGTATTCCTTTAATGGAGGTATTTATGTCCTTCTTAAAGTCCTCTATCATCATCCTGAGAGGTGATTTTAAATCAGAGTATTGCTTTTCTGATGTGTTGGGTTATCCAGGGCTCTCTGTGGTGGGAGTACTGGGTTCCAATGATGCCAAGTAGCCTTGGTTTCTGTTGTTTATATTCTTACCCTTGCCTCTTGCCATCTGGTTATCTCTGGTGTTATTTGGTCTTGCTGTCTCTGACTGTGGCTTGTCCTTCCTGCAAGCCGGTGTGTCAGTACTCCTGGGAGGCCAGTTCTCTTCTGGAGGAATTTGGGTATGTCAGCTCCAGGGTGCAGATGGAAACTGGAAGGGTTCTTTCCCTGGCTGTTCCTTGGTTTCTGTCTCCTGATGGCTCTGGGCGGGTCCTTCTTAGGCCAGGAATTTGAGCAGAAGTGGTGATCTTACCTGTGCTCTCAGGTATGTTGGCACTCCTGGGAGACCAGCTCTCTCCTGACAGTATTTGGGTATGGAGAGCCATGGCACAGGATCATCTCTGGGCACAGATGGAAACCTGTGGCATATATTTTTGTACATATGTTTTATATAGAGGTTTTTGTTTTGTTTTGTTTTGTTTTAAGACAGGCTGTCCTTGAAGCTGTGATCCTCCTGTCTCAGCCTCCTGAGTGCTGGAATTGTAGGTGGCTACAACCATGTCCAGCTGATATTTTTTAATTAATTTAATTTTTAATTTATCCAATCTATCCATGTATAATTTATATTTGAGAAATTCTTTTGGGGGCTGGAGAGATAGCTCAGTAGTTAAGAACACTTATAGGTCTTGCAGAAACCCATGGTTTGGATCCCAGCAGTCGTGTTCAATGGCTCACAACCTTCTGCAACTTTAGCTGTAGCACCCTCTTCTGGTCCCCTGTTAGTAGTTGCATACATGTGGTACTCATACATCCACTGGGATATATACACATACATGTAATTTAGAACTGAATAAATCTTTTCAAAAGCAATCTTTGTTAAGAAATCTTAAACCAGCCGGGCAGTGGTGGCGCATGCCTTTAATCCCAGCACTTGGGAGGCAGAGGCAGGTGGATTTCTGCGTTCATGGTCAGCTTGGTTTACAGAGTGAGTTCCAGGACAGCCAGAGCTGCACAGAGAAACCCTGTCTCGAAAAACCAAAACAAACAAACAAACAAAAGAAATCTTAAACCAAGATTTAAAAATATTTCCCTGTATTCTTATATTGCTCTATGTATTAATTATTTTTGAGTATGACATATGGATAGTAAAATGCTTCAATACTATGTATTAGATATGCCATGTCCAATGGATATCTGATAACATAGATATATAGAAAGCTTCTATTCATTTGAAAATCTTTTTCTAGAATTTCTGTTGTACTCTCTTAATTTCTTTTTCTATAGCTGTAAAATCTCCAGAAATAGTCTCTATATTTATGTACTGACCATATTATATAGAAAAGTGATTATTCTCAATGAGAGAAATATATTAGTAAAACATATACAAATGTAAAGGTAGTTGTGATTGATTTAAATACATTTAGCATTAGATGAACAACTCATAGAAGAGACTCTGGTCTCCTTAGCCCTCCATTTTCCTGACTTCCAGGTCATGATGAAGAAATCAGACCCTGGTGACTGGAACTCTTCCTTCTAATTTGAGCTTCACAAATGGTGCTTAGCAAGCTTGAAGGTCACTGCTGATGAACAACTTGGAATGTGACTATTAATATTCACTGGGCATGCCTATGCTAAGTGACATGATTGTAAAATACTCTAAAAGCAGTACTATAGCAATTCCCAGTAGTGTTAACAGTTTCCCGTAAAATCCCATTAAAGCAGAAGATTACTGCCAGCAATGACAACTTTGGATAATCCATCTCCCTGGAATTTTATGAAAGTGAATATAAAGTGCATAAACCTCTCTGATTTGAGAGTTGATTGTTATATTTTCTTTATTCCATTCTCCTTCCTGCTCTTTTCTTTGTTACTTGACAATTTCACACCCACTGATGGACACTAGCTTGGAAAATACTTTCTAACCCATTTCACTATCAAGTTCAACAGTTATGCAAGTTCTATTGATCTCCCCGCTGAGAACTGTTAAATGCACACTCACCTTCCTTTCATTTCCTTCCATTTGCTGATGTAATCTGGAATGGTACATCACTGTACTGGCTGGTTTGTGTGTCAACTTGACACAAGCTGGAGTTATCACAGAGAAAGGAGCTTCAGTTGAAGAAATGCCTCCATGAGATCCAGCTGTAAGGCATTTTCTCAATTAGTGATCAAGGTGGGAGGGCTCATTGTGGGTGGAGCCATACCAGGCTGGTAATCTTGGGTTCTATAAGAAAACAAGCTGAGCAAGCCAGGGGAAGCAAGCCAGTAACATCCCTCCATGGCCTCTGCATCAGCTCCTGCTTCCTGACCTGCCTGAGTTCCAGTCTTGACTTCCTTTGGTGATGAACAGCAATGTGGAAGTGTAAGCTGAATAAACCCTTTCCTCCCCAACTTGCTTCTTGGTCACGACGTTTTGTGCAGGAATGGAAACTCTGACTAAGACAATCATAATCATTCTTTCCCTTGCCTCTTCGTCAGACACCATTTCTAAATATTAGCCAAAGAACTCCCATCCACGTATAATTTATATGTATTTTCTTCTTTTTTCTGTTTGTATTGGCTGGGTGAATTATGTCCTTGAATGAAAATTTCGAACCAAGGTTACAGTATTACATTACTACACCACCTTCACCTATGTGTTGTGGATTATATTCAATGTAGCCTTCTGTAGCCCCTACTAAACTGGGTGAGACAGAGACTTGTCCTGTACCTATTGTACCATCCTTTTGTCTCTTCTTCAACTCCTTCTCTGATGAAGTAACTTTGGTGTGACTCACTGGGGACCAAAGGAGATTCATTTTCCCATCTGCCTATGACAACAACATAGGCAGATGTTGTTGCCCTTCTGAATAGAATTGACTGAAAAATATCATGTCTTTTTAGTGGAACTTTACTTTCTCTCAGAGTAGAATTTATTTTTAATAGTTTAGGTATTAATTTCAGTGGGAGGTTGGGGGTAAGAGTGGTTAAGAATGTGCGTGGAATGAAAAGTTTATTCTAGAACTCCTCACTTCAAGTGTATGTCTACAACTTGTATTAACACAGAGGGTCACCCTTCTGTGAGCGCTCTTGGAATCAGATACTCTGCTTCTGGTGTATAGGATTGTTAAGCTAGGCATGTGTGTTGGAACTGGGCTAAACCCAGTAATAGGGTGTTTAATTGTTGAATAAGTAATAGTGTGACCAGTTAAAGTAGGGGGAGGAGCATAAACCATCTTGGGAGTTCCTTTGTCTTAGTCAGGGTTTCTATTCCTGCACAAACATCATGACCACGAAGCAAATTAGGGAGGAAAGGGTTTATTTGGCTTACTTCCACATTGCTGTTTATCACAAGGAAGTCAGGACTGGAACTCAAGCAGGTCAGGAACAGGAGCTGATGCAGAGGCCATGGAGTGATGTTCCTTACTGGCTTGCTTCCCCTAGCTTGTTCAGCCTGCTCTCTTATAGAACCCAAGACTTCCAGCCCAGGGATGGCACTACCCCTTTGATCACTAATTGAGAAAATGCCCCACAGCTGGATCTCGTGGAGGCATTTCCCTAACTGAAGCTCACTTTTCTGTGATAACTCCAGCCTGTGTCAAGTTGACACACAAAACTAGCCAGTATAACCTTTCACTGTGAAAATGCCAACTCAGAAGAAATTCCCCAGCCCATCTTTGTTACTTCCCTTGTTGACAGTTTTCTGATTAGAATTCTTAGTGTTCTCTTAATTTCATAATGATCCTATATTCAACAGCTGCAGAATGTTTTCTTTAATTAGTTTGTATTTGTTCTCCAAAATATTGCTAAATAGATGTGATTTATAATAATTAATACATGCTCCCAATTGTTTAAATATCATAAAACACCAGAAAAATATTTTTAATACCTACATTCGTTTAGTTCTACATAAAGTTCTGAAGGTCTGTAGAAAGCATGAATATTTAAAACGTAGCAGGAAGGTCTCTGTCCCATGCACAGAATCTTTCAAATTGGAGCTTTTGATTAGTTCCAAATACAGTACCAAAACTGTTGGAGAAGACAATGTTGCTGAAACTGGTATTTGTTTAATTAGTTCTAAAAGTGCATCTTCTCATTTGTGGAAGAGACTGAAAGGGAACAGGGACAAAGCTCCAACTATGCAATTAAAATGATGGCCAGCTGAATTTTGTGCCCTGAGATTATGTGAACAATATCCTATTCTGCTAAGTAGCTCAGAATAAAATAAATGAAGGGAGCAGCACTGAGCCATGATGGGGGACGCTTGTAGTAATAAGACATCTGGAACTGAGAACACCATTCTACTACAAATCTAGATGGCTCAATAACAGTGTGGTTTTGTTGTTGTTGTCTTGTTCTTGTTGTTGTTTTATGTTCATACCAACTTAGAGGCTAGTAGCTGCTAGAAGATGGTACTACTCATTTAAGCATCATTTTAACAAATGTAATGATGCAGGATTGCAGAATATGTGTAACATTTCTACTCCTCTGGTAAACCTTAGGAAAGTTTTATTAGCATATCTAACAGATAGGTTATTTTGTTTGCTTGTTTGTTTGTTTTGTCCTGGCACCCACTCACACAGATTTTAGTTGATCATTCACGGGATGTATGCCCAGGGTATAGGTGGCAGTATACTTGGCTACTGGTACAAACTTAGACTTGATGAGCTCTGTAGATCAATCTTACCTAGAACCCTGGGGAATGCTCCAGGCATATCTTCATACCTTATTGATTTATTTCTGGAAATCTGACCTCAAATTTGAACACTGGTCTCTTACTTTACTTTGAAGTATCAATATGAATCTTGATTATTACTTTTACTTTCTTATCCTAAGGTCTAAATTTGATGCAAGGACAAAAGGGATCTGCTTCTGTTTCCTTTTGCCAAGGACTACATGAAATTTTGGAACTCGTCTTTAATTGCTGGGGGAAGGAAGTGAGAAAAATAGGGGAGGAAAAGGGGGAGGAGAAAAGAGAGAAGGAAATTCCTCAAACAGAACTGCCCCAAAGCCTATCTCCCTCTCCATCTCTGTTTCTTTCCAGGTCATGGCATAACAAAAGTAGAAGACAGACATGCTCAGGCCCCAGTAGCCATGTCAGCTAACTGAAAAGGACAAAGAAGAAAAGTAATAGCAAAATACTATTTAAAGGGAAAATCCATGAAAATTGAAGTCTGCCAGGAACAGTTGCCCTGGGGTCTTCCAGCTAAACTGTGTGACCTGTTACCTACTGTAGTGTCTCATGTGTATGTCCCTGATGACAATCCACCTCCTCTCCTCTTCCTCTCTCTCTCTCCTCCTTTTCTTACTCCCCCCTCAGGTGGTTCTCTTTAAAAAAAAAAAAAAAAAGATTTATTTACTATTACAAATAAGTACTCTGTAACTGTCTTCAGATGCACCAGAAGAGGGCATCAGATCTCATTATGGGTGGTTGTGAGCCACCATGTGGTTGCTGGGATTTGAACTCAGGACCTCTGGAAGAGCAGTCAGTACACTTACCCACTCAACCATCTCACCAGACCCACAAAGTGGTTTTCTAAGTGCTTAAGGACATCTCCCTAGACCTCCCCAAAGCCCTCAGAGTATTCTGTACAACAGTACGCATGTTGTAATGTCTGATATAATTTCCCCTCATTTTCGTCTTCAAATGTTTGTCTTGGTCTCAGCCCTTCTAATTATGCCTATAGTTCACCTCGGTGTGTGTTTGCCTGGTGTACCAAGTGGATGTAAGTAGCAGAATCCCCTCTGAGATTTGCTTTCACAGATACTGGTCATTGGGTTCCAGGAGCGAAGGATCTCATATCTCATCTCACTGGTAGAGGAGACTAAAATCTTCCCCAAAGACAACAGCGAAGAGCAAAACAGTTTCGGTCACTTTTCAATACTAAGAAGAATTGATACGATGAAACAGTTTAGGGGAAAATGGTCTGAAATCCGGAGCATTCAGCTAAGTTATTTTTAAACTCTAAATGAACTTGCCCTCTTTAAATGTGGCTTTGGACTAAAATTCAAAGAGGTTACAGCCCATACCTCAACAACTCTACCCCAGCGAGCAAGAGAAAGACTAGTTAGAGGGGCTTTCTTTGAACTCTCTGCACCTGTCTCACATTAGGATCTTTTGAAAGATAGTGAATATTTGGACTCAGATGGTATAAAACCATCCCAGGTATTCCCAAAACAAAACAACAAAAATAAAAAGAAATACCATTTTTGAAGTTCTCTCTCTCTCTCTCTCTCTCTCTCTCTCTCTCTCTCTCTCTCTCT
>JADRCD010222843.1:53260-68475 GCA_019843815.1 Montemys delectorum
TCTCTCTCTCTCTCTCTCTCTCTCTCTCTCTCTCTCTCTCTCTCTCTTTCTCAAAATGAAGTAGGGACCCAGAGCACAGGGGTGCTAGGTAGCTTTCCTTCAAACTTAGGAAGAACTGTGGATCTACTTGAAGTCTGGAAGAGAGCAAATGTAACATAATCTGCTGCCTTCCCTGTTTTCCTTCCTGTCTCCTTCTGACCCTACTTCTCACACTGTTGGCCCGGATGTACTCATGAACTGAAGTGGCCCCTCCTACTTTAGCTGACTCAGTAGCTGGGGCTACATTCATGTGCGGGTGTGCCTAGCTACTAGAAATAATCTTTGACTAGGACAAGGACAAATATAATCCCTATAAACCAGCTCATAGAAGATCAATGATCGGCTACCAGTGCTATCCATCTGCATTTAATTCAGGAGACTCCGTGTCTCAAGGAAAGAACAAATCTGATTTAGACCATCAAATCAAATGTTGTTTCAGCATTTGAAGATTCTAGCCTGATTCAAGAAAAATGTCTCTCTAACGCTTTGTCCCTCATGGATAATTCTTTCTTTCTTGGTTATTTATCATTCAATTTAAGTGGCATTTACCCAGCATTTCCCTTGCTTCTTTTAAATGATTGGCTACTTTTTATTTTATGGGCATTGGTGGTTTGCTCTCAGGTATGTCTGAGTGACAGAGATGAATCCCCTGGACCTGGAGGGGCAGACAGATGTAGAGGTACAGCTATGTGGGTGCTGTGAATTGAACTGGGGTCCTCTAGAAGAGCATCAGCCTGTGCCCCTAATAACTGCTGAGCCATCTCAGCACCTTCACTTCTATTCCTACTTGCAGCAGAAAGGAAGTCTTCTCCTTCGATTGTATCCTCTGAGGACTCGACTTCTATGTAACCACTATGTAACTGTAAGACCTCAGCCCTTGGTCAGTTGTACTTACTCCAAGACGCCCCCCAAGGCAGACACCAACATGCAGATCAGATCGACGCAAAAGCAAGAGGTTTATTTTCCAGCGAGTTGGGGTCTACCTTCAATCATTCCCTCAAGTCAGGTGACTAGAAGGCAACCCCGAATGGCTATTAAAAGGAGTTTTTATACTTTTTAGGGGCACAGGTTACATCAGCAAGGTTAAGGTTCAAACTTATTGGCGAAGCATATTGACCTTTAAATCTATTGGCTAGCAAGCATGACACACGCTTGAACTCTACCTGGGACTTTCCAGAGGGTCAGGTAACTATCAGTCAGGACATTCTGAGAATATTTTTTTTTATTCAAGAATGTTCCTGTGGGTAGAGAATGGAACTGGTCCTAGCCTTAACCCCAGGCAGGAGGGGAAGCTGTAAGGAGGACTGGAAAACCCCTCAGGGTCCCTCATCATTATGGTTAATCCTCACGATTTTTCTCTGCCACTAAATTTTTTGTTTTTTGAGACAGAGTCTCACTATGTAGACCATGTTGGCCTTAAATTCACAGAGTTCTCCCTGCTTCTGACTTCTGAGTGCTGAAATTAAAAGCTATACTTCTAGTTTTTCTTATGAAAACATTATACCTGTATGAGCATATGACTAGCCACACAATAAATGTCCAAAATTCAGCTTAGATAAACAATTACTCACACAAGCACTCAGCAACAACCACACTTTCTGAAATCCCCCTAAACGTCACTTTGTTTTACTTTGCAGCCATTAAGGAGCTGGGTTGCCCCTCCACTTGTTAAGTCCCACTGCCAAAGCTTTATCTGCTCGGTCCATCTCCATTCCCCACTACCTTGCTGGCTCTGCAGAATACAACTTAATTAGGGGCCTGACTCCTGCTCTAGTGGTTTCCTGCCAGAAATAGAATTATACTCTTAAACTTTCTCTTGCTTGTCAGGTTCTGAAAGGTTCCATGATTCACCAAAGAATAATAACCCAGACTCAAATAGTATGTAAATGCAAAGAATGTTTTATTCTGCAGAAGTCCAGCATGCTGGGGTCTCCCATTACCAAGAGAGAGAGACAACCAAGTGAGCTCTCAGGCCTGCTTTAAAGTACATTAGGGGATTCTGGATAGGTGACCTTTATCTTATTCCATCTCTAGGGACACTCAATTATCTGGACATGGGGGCTGGAAACTGTTGCTGGGAGGTTTGGAAACTGTTGCTGACCCATTGCTCTTGCTTCAGGTAGCTGGGCAGCTTCTGATGATAGGATAGTTTCTGACAGGCTGCCTGAAGCCTGAGGTTTTTCCTAATAACTGACTTGCCTGAGCTCACCTGCACTTGCCCAGTTCTTAGGCCTAGTGTCCTGGACTGTCAATTTGAAGGCTGTTATGGAATCAGCCTGTTTCAGGTCCAGGCCACCTGGTGAGGATTGAAGATTTACCTCACCTTCTAGCTATTGTTTCTCTTTAACCATTTCCTGTTTCTGCTACACTCCAGGCTCTTGGAGGGAAAATATTTCAGTCTGAGACTCTCTCCCTGTATAGCTCACACTAGCCTTGAATTCGGGGTCTTCTAGCTTCTGCCTCCGAGTGCTGAAGTTAAGGATATGTGTTCCCACACACGACTGAAGATTCCTATTGATTTCTTCTTGTGTATTCCTTTTTTGTTTGTTTGTTTGGTTTGGTTTTGGATTCAAGGTCTTACTATGTAATCCTCACCATCATGGAATTCATTATGTAGACCACCAAGCTAGCTTCAAACTCTCAGAGATCCCCCTGTCTTAAAGGCATTCACCACCATGCCTGGCTCTGTGTGTATTCCTTTCTTCTATGAATGCAAGTGTAATTTAAGACACTTCATTTAAAGTTTACCTATAATTTAAAAATTATTTTCATGGAGTCATAATTTTGAAGTTACATAAGACTTCAGATATAAGTAATCCATCCATTATTTTATAGATGGGAAGTTTCTATTGGAATACCATATATATTTCTAGCAAAAGAATGGCTTAGTGACAAAGTATTTGAATTTTGGCTCTAATACTTACCAGTTGTGTGATTTTTTTTTTTTTTTTTTTTTTTTTTTTTTTAGGTAAATTTCTTGACATCTGGATTCCCAGGTTTCTTAGATGTACAATGGATGTGGTGTTTCTATTTTCAGTTCCATAGGTTCATTGCTAGTGTTTGATGAGGCACATGAACTATTGATTCCAATGGCTGGCTCCCTGGTTCATAATGCATGCTCTATCAAATGTACTTTTTACTTATTTATTGTTAAGTTTCAAGCCTGAGACAAAAGGCTAACTGAAGTGCCTATGTAACATGTCAAAGCAGACCTGGTCTCCAGGTTCTCCCAGTACCCCTCAGCCCCTACCTGTTTCAAGGTATGGCTGGCACACTGCACCTTCTACCCTGAACTCTCCAGCCCAGAGGCTACCCTTTCCCCAGAGACTCTTCTCTATATAATCTAGGCATTTTAGTTACCCACTCTGCTTTTGCTCCTTTTGTACATCTGGCCTCCTGGGTGCTATTCTTGGTTTTCCTCCCTCACTTTCCTTCCCCTTTTCGCACTAGGTTCAGGGTCATGACTATTATGGACTTTCTTGGATGTGTCTGCCCCTGGCTACACTCTCCATATTATTTGTAATAAACTTTCTCCCTAACTATACCTAGGAGCAGTTCTTTTGTTTCCTTTCCCCTTTCTCTCTCTCTCTCTCTCTCTCTCTCTCTCTCTCTCTCTCTCTCTCTCTCTCTCTCTCTCTCTCTCTCTCTTCCTCTCTCCCTCTCTTTCTCTTCCTCTCTCCCTCTCTCCCTCTCTCCCTCTCTCTCTTTCTCTCTTTCTTTCTTTCTCTTTCTCTCTCTCCATTCAATTATATTTTGAGAGCAGGGTGTATGAAGGGAAGAAAGAGAAGGGGTAAACTCTGCCTCTTCCTCATACTCTTCCTCCTCCTCTTCCTCTTCTCTTCTCCTCTTCCTTTTTCTCCTCTTCCTTCTTCTTTTCCTCCTCCTCTTCTCACTATATCTCCCTGTCTTTAAATATTCCCCTTTCCCATCCCATTACTTTTTTTTTTTTTACTTTCTTTGGTGTTATGGTAAGAAATTAGCATTTGTCTCTGCATTCATTTGAGCCAAACTATAAAAAGGCAGAAAAATAAAAATGTTAGCTGGGATTCCCTGAAAATGGATTCCCAAGGACAAGAGTAAGAGCCCCTTATGGAGAGAGCTTGATACTGTGGTATAGGGACAGATTAGTCCTATCTCAGTAAACAAGTAAACTTGAAAAATAGCTTCCTGTCTTTGTTGAAATCTGTTTTGGTGTTTCTGTTTGTTGTTGTTGTTCTTTAAGTTGCTGAGGGCATGGCTTTGTTATAGAAACTGTAGGAGGTTTTAATTCCTCTTGTTCATTGACAGATAATGTCTAGTTGAGCATGATGACTCACTCTGTAATCCTGACACTTGGAAGGCTGAGGCAGGAGGACTGCTGCCGACGGAGGGCCACTGAGGTTTCACAGTGGTTTCAGGCCAACCTGGGCAATGAATGAGATCCTGTTTCAAGAAAGATCTATAAATTAACTGGAACAAAATTATCAAAATATACAGAAGGAAAGGAGGCTAGAAGAGGGCTCAGTCAGTAAAGGGCTTGCTGGGCAAGCAGGAGGACTTGAACTCATTTCATCTCCCTTACACCCATGTAAAAATCTGGCCATGGTGGTGTGTGCTTATAACTCTAGTACTGGGGAGACAGAGGCAGGAGCATGCCTGAAGCTCACCTGCCAGTCATCTTAGCCAAATCAGAGATCTTCAGGTTCAAGGTGAGAGCCTATCTCATATCATAATGTGGTGAATGACTACAGAAAACACCCAACGTCACCTTCTGGCAGGCACAGGAATACATGTACACACACATACACACACACATACACACATACACACACACATACACACACACACACACACACACAGATATCAAAGGTTAATAAGGACTTGTTAATGTGAGAGTAAAGCAGGGTTACTTCCTCTCAAGCCTTCTACCTAGAGTAGAAACATGTGATAGAAGACTTGGAAATACTGGAAGTGATATAGTAAAATTCGGAAGTATGTTGTGTTGACCCATTTCCCAGTGTACTTCTTATATATGGCCACTGTACCATCATCCCAGGTCTACTATAAAGGCTAACACATTTATCGGCTTTCCTCTCCTCAAGACTTACTACAGTGACAGACACACTGTAGAACAGCAAGAAGTTGGGTGACTACATGTCCTGGATGGCCTGCATTTTCACTGTCAAAGTGTCTCAGTTTGGAAAGCAGCTTACACAGTCATACTATCAAGATCTGGTGGTGTAGTGGTCGGTGGGGGCAGGCAGGGTCCAGAGTGGGATTAAGAATAACAGTTCAAACTGGAGTGGGGGCTATCCCAAAAGCTGCTGCCTGTACGTGGAGTATGTTCTTCTAGCTGGGCTGCCTTGTCTGATCTCAGTGGGAGAGGCTGTGCCTAGTCTCACAGAGCCTTGAAGTGCCAGGGTGGGGGAACTGCCAGGGGGACTGCTACCTGCTCAGAGGAGAATGGGAGGGAGGGAGGAGAATAGCGGAAGGATTGTGGGAGGGGGTGTCAGTGAATGGGATGAAAAGTGAATAAGTAAAAATAAGTAAATAAAATTTTAAAAAGAATAACAGTTCAGTGTTTTCTCAGCCCTAGGAGCACCCTATATCTTCAGAAAATGACAGTTGTTCAGGCAAATGTTCTACTTCCTCAGGTGTAAACTTTCACAAATGGTGAGAATTTCCACACTGTACTGTACTGGATGAATTCAGGGGTTAATCAATAAAAATAAGCCACTCAAATGCTTTGTAGGGAAAAAAACCAATGTGTCTTTTTCACATTAATTCAATAAATGTTTATTGATTTCCTACTTTGCCCAATGCTGGCCGTATGAGTCAGCCTCTCAAAAACAAAACAAAACAAAACAAAACAAAACAAAACAAAACCCAACAACAACACCACACACACACACACACACACACATACACACAAACACACACACACATTGCGCAGATTTGTCCAACTGCATGTCTTACGGGGTAGTTATCACATGTGAAGTTACATTCAATGAGGTAGAAAGAGACCACTCAGATGACAAGGAGAGGGCGAGAATAGGTGAAGATATTGCCATAGCCACAGCTTAGGAGCTCATCGGCCTGGGCAAAAGTGGTGTTCTTTGATTCTTCATCAAACAGTGATCCGAGCTTTTCAATAACCCTACTACTTTTGCATTGATCATTGTCCTTGAGTGCAGTTTATGTCTATCCTCAAGTATAAAGAGCCTTTGATAGATGGATCATTCCTGAAATCACCGGATTAGTACGTTTCTCTAATCATTAGTTTATTGACAATTTACAGGGAGTTCAGTAGATCAGTCAGAGGACTATCAGCTCTGCCGGCCTTTCTTTTTTCTCCTTATCTGCTTGTTTTCACATTTCTTGCGTTCTTTTTAGGAGAAATTTATGAACATGCACAGAGAAGGTGTCATCTGTTGGCTCTGGTTCAGCTGGGAAATGGGGGATGAAAATAAAGTTAAACCAAATGGTGCAAACATGCTCAGCTCCTTAAGCCCAGGGACATCCTTGCAGCTGCTGTAGCTATGGGATGTCTTCTACCCAGAGGAGGCTCTCTACAGGGAAGGACAGAGGAGAGCCGGACCAGTTATCTTGAGATAATAGATATCTGCTTCAATGATGTAAAATCGCAACATTTGTGGGTAAAACTAGGATAGGGTCAGAAAAATAATATGATGCAAATAGATAGTAAGTACTGGATTGGGAGAAAATTTTCCATGATTTGTGTAGTACTTATCTTTAGAGTTGAAATTCATATTGTTTCGTAATAAGCCTTATGTTGTTTCTATAAACAAAGCCATAGTCTATTTACATATGCTTTATATTCCCATTTGGTAAAGGACCTTTTGACTAGTAAAGCTCACAGATCTTACTCTCTGGGGAAGTCTCTTTCTCTCTCTCTCTCTCTCTCTCTCTCTCTCTCTCTTTCTCTCTCTCTCTCTCTCTCTCTCTCTCTCTCTCTCTCTGTGTGTGTGTGTGTGTTTGTGTGTGTGATCTTGGCTGGTTGGCTGGCCTTGAACTTGACATGTAAACCGAACTGAGGTGCAAGTCAGAGATCCTCTAGCCTCTGCCTCCCTCGTGCTGGGGTTAAAAGCATATGCTACCGGGCCTAGTGAGAATCCCTTTCTCTGTGAAGGGGAGGTTTTGAAGCACGCCCAGTGAGACAAAGAGTTGGCCTCTGTGATAGCCAAGTGTAGCTGTGCAGTGGTTTGCTGGAAACGTTACACCTCAGCGTGGGTGAGACAGGTGGTGCAACTACTGGAAGCTTTCTCAGTGACAAAGCAGGGTGGCCGCCACAGTGAGGGAATGCCGGCCTTGAAATGGGATCGAAGGGACGTGGGGACTAAAATAAAACTAAACCAAATGGTGGAAACATGTTCAACTCCTTAATTTATCTGATTAGAGCCAACAGGCGCCACCGTGTAGAACATTTGCTCCTGTCCGAGATGCCATGAAGGCGGCAACAGAGCTATTTCTAGGCTTGGCTCCAGAGTGATGGGGGATGGGCTAACAGTGGGTTCAGTTTCAGCCTGGAGCCACCATGTAATGGTGCAGAGTGCAGTCACTGCAAAGTCTTCGGGCATCACGCCTGCTTTGAAGAGATGTCCTAGCCCTGAGGGAACATTGCTGCAAGCCCAGTTCCAACAGTCCCAAATCCTACCTATATCTCTCTGCTTTATTCTGCAATACAGAAGCATGCTTGCCAAGACTTAAAAGGCTCTTAGAAATTGCTTAATGTATACCGAGCTGGAATAATATGTAATCATTACCCTTTAAAAATTTCACACATTTCTGTCCTGGGTACAAAAAGAGACAAAGCTTTTTGTTGCTACTTTAGATTGCCAATTAGAGAAACAAATTAGAAGTTTTAGTCTAGGGCAGTGTACATAATCTCGAAGGTCAGAGGAGATTCCAAAATCTACACAAACCTGAGCCCCAGTCCTTAATTGGGCTGCCTCCTAGAAACAAGTTCTGGAATTGTAGATGTCCTTCAGCTTATAAGGGGAGCTTAAACACAGTGTAAGTTGGAAATATTCTCAATAAAAAATGATTTTCTCCATCGGACAGAGCTAATGACAGAGCTAATGTCATCATTTGACAACACAGGACCCTATAGAGGATCTGTCGTGTACTCTCCTGACTGAGCAGCTGGCTGCAGCTCACAGCTTTTTTCCAGCATCATGAGAGAGTGTGGTACACTAGTGACTCAGTAGCTCATTAGAGAGTGTGAATCACTAGCTCAGGGGAAGATCCAGACTCAAAATGGGAAGCATGGTTTCTACTGACTGGGATACCCATACTGTCTGTCCAAAGTTGTTGTTGATAATAATAATAATAATAATGATAATAATAATAATAATAAGAAGAAGAAGAAGAAGAAGAAGAAGGAAGGAAGGAAGGAAGGAAGGAAGAAAGAAAGAAAGAAAGAGAAAAGAAAAACACAAGAAAGTAAAAAAAAAAAACAATAAAGATGTCAAAATTCAAGGGCCATTGATACTTAACTATCTGGGAACTGACATTTTACTCATTACAAAAGAGAGTGTGTGGAAGGTCTCTAAGAGTCCTACTGGGTACTGATATCCTGTCTGCATAAATGGAGAGAACCCTTAAAGGTGTCATAGAAAAAAATTGTTACCCCAGAAAAGTATGCAAATTAGCATGGTCAAACTCATTTGTAACTAGTGAATATCAATTATGTTTTAGAGTCTGGAATGAGTTTTCTAGGGACTTCATTGTGGAATACTGTGCTCAGTACTTCTAGTCAGGCAGGTTAGGTGGGCATGAATCTGTACAGTTCTAGGGCCCTTTACAATATAATTGTAAATATAAACTCAGAAGCAAAGAGGACATTTAGAAGCAACTATGTTTTGAATGAAAAAGGAAATGGCATGTGGCTGGTGGCTTAGAGATTTAAATCCTGTCTGAGCTTCCCTTAGGCAGTGTATCAGAATGGTCAGCGCACACATGCTTCCCTTCAAAACCTGGTTTCTCCTCAAGTAAGCAGAATATTCTATAGTTTCTAGGCACGTTCACCATTCAGTGGGGTGCATAAAAGGGGACAACTCTGAGGCTTATGCTTCATAAAGCTTGAATATAAATGTATGTCTAAAGTCTTTAGAGAATGAAGATACATAGAGAATGATTCCAAGACCCAAGTCAGTCATAAGAATGATGGTCACTAGCTCACCCCCTGGGAGCATTCCACGGAAGCAGGAGATTTCCTATGAAGACAGTTACTTTCTCTTGAAATTTTATTTTGAATGACATTAGATTTGTAGACGATTTGCAAATAAATCTGAAGTGTCCATACACTTCAGCCAGCTTTTCAGTCAGGCTGCCATAATGTCAGCATCTGGCAATGTACTTCATAGAAACTTTAGAGGTGAGCCTTCCTGCAACACTATTAATTAGGTTACACTCTTCATTTCAGATTTACCAAGTTTGGGGCACATTTTCATCTCTAGGGTGTTTGTGTTTTAGGATCTGACTCAGACCCCCAACTGCATTCCATCCTGTTGCCCCTTAGTATCTTCCTGTTTGAGGCAGCCTTTGCATCAGCCTTTAACGATAATGAGCCAGACACGGTGGGGAGCATGCGGGGGATGGGGGGGGGTCTTTTGTAAAGGAGTGAAATCACGTGTTTAAGGCAGGTATCCTTCTAAAGCGATGCTCCACACATTTGGTTATCCGTTTCTTTCCTCCACGCTGTTTCCTGGGTTACTTTAATGTGCTCTTATCAGTTTTTCTTCTCTGAGTATTTTTTTTTTTTTTTTTTTTTAAATCACATAGCAACCCAGACTGTTCCATGCTTGTATATTTCCTGTGTGCCCCAGGATCCTAGCCCCTTAGAAGCCTGATAGCTGGTCTTTCTGATTAGTGTGTTTTCTTTGTTCTTAAAATCCTGGGTCATTTGCAGAAAACGCTCACATACTTTACGTGTGTGTGTGTGTGTGTGTGTGTGTGTGTGTGTGTGTGTGTGCTTCATCTGTCACTAGGAGAGGGCCCTTGTGACCTTTCCTGAACCACAGGCACAAAAGCACCCTAAAGGGGAGTCATGCATAAGCATCAAAGGCTAGGTGTGCTGGCCTGCAGAAGCACATCTGAGCAGTACTCACAAGGCAACTGCTACATACTAGGTCACCCTGGACATTATCCCCCATGGCCTCCCACCTGCAGCTGTCACATCTGTCAGCGCAGTCTCACAGGTCTACCCTTCCTGCCCTCCTCACTGCCATCTTCCTTGTTTTTATTTTTCCCAGGTCTTCCCTGGCACACGGCATACCCTCCTGTCTTAGTTAGGGAGGAAAGGGTTTATTCAGCTTACTTCCACATGGCTGTTAATCACCAGAGGAAGTCAGGACTGGAACTCAAGCGGGTCAGGAAGCAGGAGCTGATGCAGAGGCCATGGAAGGATGTTCCTTACTGGCTTGCTTTTCCTGGCTTGCTCAGCCTGCTCTCTTACAGAACCCAAAACTTCTAGCCCAGGGATGGCACTACCCCTTTGATCACTAATTGAGAAAATGCCCCACAGCTGGATCTCATGGAGGCATTTCCCCAACTGAAGCTCACTTCTCTGTGATAACTCCAGCCTGTGTCAAGTTGACACACAAAACTAGCCAGTACAATTGACCCCTTGTTAACTTGACACACAAACACATCACTATTAAGCCTCAACCCTTATGTTCTTATTTATTTCTAAGATTTAAAGTCCCACAGTCTTTACATATTAAAAGTTTAATCAATTTAAAATGTCTAATATCTTTTAAAATTTAAAGTCTCTTAACTGTGGGCTCCATTAAAATATATTCTTCTTTTAAGAGGGAAAAATATCAGGGCACAGTCACAATCAAAAGTAAAACCAGTGTCTGGGATTCAACTCATGATCTTTTGGGCTCTTCTAAGGGTTTTGGTCACTTTTCCAACTTTGCCCTTTGTAACACACATCTTGTCTTTTGGGCTCCAGATGTCTATACTCCATTGCTGCTGCTGTCCTTGGTGGTCATTGCATGGTACTGGCATTCCCAAAACAATGCTGTAACCAGGCTTTACCAATAGCCTCTCATAGACTGTCTTTACGGTGCCAAGCCTCAACTCCTTTGCATGACATCTTCAGTCCTGGGCCATCAATTATAAACTGAGGCTGCACCTTCACCAATGGCCTTCCATGGCCTCTCACTGTGCCGAGCCTCAGCTGCTCTTCATGACCCCTTTGTGCTGTCAAAACCAGTACCACCTGGTTGACTCTTACACATTACCAAGTCCTGCTGCAGCACAAGGTACAACCTTGGCTATATTTGGAACACAACCTCTTTGTGCTCTCAACAAACACTTCTCAGAAGATGTCACCTCAATGATGCTGGCCTCTTCTTAATCACCGCTAATTTCTTAGCTCCAGCTAACCAGCATCAATAGTCCCAGTAATGCAAAGTTCTCTATTTAGTAGTTCTGGTATCTTGTTAATCACAGCTGATATTTCAGCCCCAGCTAACCAGAACCACAGAATCTTTACAATCAAAACAACATAGCCCTGATAAGAGTCTTTAATCTTTCCTCTGAAATTTCACAAGCCAGGTATCCATCTTCTGCACTGTTCTCAACACGATCTTCCAAGCTCCCACAGACATTTCACAAGGTTTTTAACAAACAGTGGCTCTTCTAGTTTAAAGTTCCAAAGTCCTTCCACAGTCTTCTCCAAAACATGGTCAGGTTGTCACAGGAATACCCCACTCCTGGTACCAATTTGTCTTAGTCAGGGTTTTTATTTTTGCACAAACATCATGACCAAGAAGCAAGTTGGGGAGGAAAGGGTTTATTCAGCTTACTTCCACATGGCTGTTAATCACCAGAGGAAGTCAGGACTAAAACTCAAGCGGGTCAGGAAGCAAGAGCTGATGCAGAGGCCATGAAAAAATGTTCCTTACTGGCTTGCTTTTCCTGGCTTGCTCAGCCTGCTCTCTTATAAAACCCAAAACTTCTAGCCCAGGGATGGCACTACCCCTTTGATCACTAATTGAGAAAATGCCCCACAACTGGATCTCATGGAGGCATTTCCCCAACTAAAGCTCACTTCTCTGTGATAACTCCAGCCTGTGTCAAGTTGACACACAAAACTAGCCAATACACCTCCTAACGATCTCTCTGTCTTTACCTCTCCTTACGTATCCCATCTTTCACACGCATAGGCAGTTCTTTCATTTGAAAACAGAACTTTATCATTCGCTCTCCTAAAGCCGGAATAGACTGGTTTCTGTGCGCATGCTCAGTTTTTCCACCAAGCCATCCTTGGTCAATGGTTCTTGCCCCTTAGTGTCTGCGAACAGCTGGAGGATTCGCTGGAGTGGTTGACTGGATTCCACCCTGTGCTTCAGAGACAGTTGGTCTGGGGGTTGGAGTCTGACAAAGAGCCCTTCCAGAAAGCCCCAAGAATGCTGAGCTTAGGGGCTGACAAAATTGCATCCATACTGCTTAAGAAGAAAAATACCCTTTCCTAGTAGGGTCCTTGCACCTCTGGTATCGATCTCTCCGTCCTTCCGTCTAATATGCTCTACTTTCTCATGCTTTTGCACAACCTCTGCAAATACAAGCTCTCCAACCCCCCCCTCCTCCTCCTCCTCCTCCTCCTTCTTCTTTTTTTAAAGATTCATTTATTATTATAAATAGGTACACTGTAGCTGTCTTCAGACTCACCAGAAGAGGGTGTCAGATTTCATCACGGGTGGTTGTGAGCCACCATGTGGTTGCTGGGATTTGAACTCACGACCTTCAGAAGAGCAGTCCGTGCTCTTACCCGCTGAGCCATCCCGCCAGCCCTCTCCAACCCTTTTTATCTCCCCCACTCTTTAAAAATAAAACTTTAGAGATCACTTCCACGGCTTCCTCTGTAGGTTCTCCCTCTTCTTCTAGCCGCAGAAGGGATGTTATGAGTCCAGCAGTGTCTGTGGTATAACAAAACTTACTACTAATTAGTGATTTCCTAACTTGATCCTCTCAGCAGCTCATGTTTTCCATAGCCTTAGTCAGCTTTTCTCCTTAGCACCTAGGCCTCCTCATACCTGGCACAGAACAGAGCTGAATATGCGATGCTGAAAGACGCAATATTTCCCAAAAGAAATATCAGCTCTTTACACTAAAGAAAGTGTTAAGGAGCTTCCAAGAACATGTCAGGATTTATTACTTCTATATTCCAGGTGGGAAAAGGATATTTTAAAGAAGAGACTGGCCTAAGAGATGGAACAAGCCCAACAACCTATAGATCCGCTACTTATTTAAGTCAGGCAATTCAAACCAGTATCCTGCATGAATCTGGAACCACCTTCCTCTAGCTGCATCACAAACAAGAAGCCTTGTTGTCTGTGTGGCCATTAACTGACCAAGGGATGACTGGCCTAGCCAACTTCCCTGTCAACAGCCACAGTATCTACCCACAGCCTTCTCAGCTACAGCACTAGCTGTAGATCCAGCATACTCAATCAACCATGGGGGGTAGCTAGGAAATAAAAAAAAAAATGCTAGTCTATGAACGTGTATGGAAAATAATCACACACTGGTTTTCACAAACTTTTGCCTAAAATGAAGGAAACACTTCCTTCAATTATTACAGGCAAAAGAGTTGTATTAGGTACCCAAGACTCAATCACTGACAGAAATCATCTGTACTTATATACTACACTCGGGATAATTTCTATTAAAATTTATTTCAAAGAGATGGAGAGATGGTTCAGAGATCAAAGCACTTGGTGCTCTTATAGAGTACTTTGATTTTGTCTCTTATCACCCACATGGCAGTTCCAGGGCTTCGGATGCCCTCTTCTGGCCTCCATGGGCATTGCATACACATGATATATATATATCTGGGTATATATCCATATCCAGACATGCACCCATAAAATAGAAATAAATCTTTAAATATGTTTCAAAATGACAATCGTTATCAAATACACTATTACATTTGGTTTTAGATACATAAAAGTAGCACTTATCTGCCACATATCTCAAATTTCAACAAAGGTAATTTCCTTTACATTTCTACATGTTAAAAATGTTATATGTTGGGGGCTGGCAAGATGGCTCAGCGGTTAAGAGCACTGGCTGCTCTTCTGAAGGTCCTGAGTTCAAATCCCAGCAACCACATGGTGGCTCACAACCGCCTATAACGAGATCTGACTCCCTCTTCTGGAGTGTCTGAAGACAGCAACAGTGTACTTACATATAATAAATAAATAAATCTAAAAAAATTAAAATGTTATATGTTGCCCGGCAGTGGTGGCGCACGCCTTTAATCCCAGGACTTGGAAAGCAGAGGCAGGCGGATTTCTGAGTTTGAGGCCAGCCTGGTCTACAGAGTGAGTTCCAGGACAGCCAGGGCTACACAGAGAAACCTTATCTTGAAAAACCAAAGGTGGGGGGGAAAGTTATATGCTTATCTAAAACAAAAGTCATATGCACTTTTTTGTGTGTGTGTTTAAAATATTGTTTGGAGAAGGGTCCATAAAAGTTCAGTGGGATCCTACAGGGCTCTGTGACACTAGGAAAGTTAAGGATCTCCACTTAGAATATAAGGTTAGGGCAGAATTTGGTTCAATTTACTTCTGCATTTACTCTCTAACTTAAGTTTGGGAGGAGAGTTTTTCAGAAGTAGGAAAAAAATAAATCCAAGCTGAATACTATTTAAACAAGTCCTGAAACAACAGGCTGGTTAATGAATTGTATCAGAATGTTTGCTTATCCCGTTGTGCATAAACTGCAAATGAAATATTCTTTTGTTCTTTGGGCTACATGTTCCCAGCGTTGTAATGGTTAAATTAATTTCTAATATGTCTCATCTCATTATAGATTTGTGCAACAGTCTCTTTCAATTTTAAATTGAGCTTCAGGGAAGATTAAATACTTAGGTATCTCAGTTTGTATAAAATTTCTAGATCCATACAAATTAAACTTCCCCTGTCTAAATGGCCCTAATCATTCTAATTTAACTAGATGGAGCTTATTTCCTTTTGACAGCGCTTGTCATGTTGAATCTTCGCTGTGCAGACGAACGGCATGCCAAATGGGTAATCAGTATTCCAGATGTTGCCTTGCCACTTTCCAGCAACGTTATTAATAAAAGTCAGTTCCTTCTTGTCCTTTCTTTCTTTCTTTCTTTCTTTCTTTCTTTCTTTCTTTCTTTCTTTCTTTCTTTCTTT
>JADRCD010222844.1:0-19973 GCA_019843815.1 Montemys delectorum
CCAAGAGAAGAGGGGCGGCCTGCGGCTGGAAGGAAGGATATATATATATATATATATATGTATGTATGTATACGTATACACACACACACATATATACATATATATGTATACATATATATATCCTTCCTTCCAGCCGCAGGCCGCCCCTCTTCTCTTGGCGCCACTAATTCCGATGGCCACGCCCACCACCAGCCTTTCTCCCTTGTCACGCCCTTCCAGGCCTCCACCGGTCCTCCGCAGACGCCGACACTTCCAGCCTGCTGCGGCCTTGGTCAACCAGGCAGCCAGGCAGCCAGGCAGGCAGCCATGGCTCTCCCAGTACGCGGCTCCTTGCCGCCCTTCTCTCCTGCGCCTCTGGCCGCCGCGACATCCCCACGCCCGTTCCGCTGCCCACCCGGAACCAGCGAAGCTCCGCACGCTCGCTGACCCCCAGCCCCAACCACGTACCCACGGCACCACACACCTCTCCAAATCACTTCGCCGGATGCCACGCTCGCTCGCTCGCTCCCTCGCTCGGCGACGCGAACCCCAAAGCCCCAGATTCGCGCCACACAGATTTCGCGCGCAGACTTCGGCGGGCGGGGTCGGAGGCGGAGGCGGAGGCGGAGGCGGAAACGAAAACGAGCGAGGGCAGGGCCTGCGGGTAGAGGGTGGGAAATCGCGCACCGCAACTATCGCCCGGAGGCTGCCGGGAGTTGTAGTCTCTAGAGCGCGAGGCAGCCTGGAAATGGGACAGAGCAGGGAGAGGAGGGGCGCTGTCCCGCACAGCATGCTGGGAAGTGGCCCCGAGCCTGTCCTCCCTGTGGATGAGCCGGTGAGGCTGCGAGGTCGTAAGGGTGACAGTCGGGGAAGAGGAGAAGGGTTGGTGGAAAGCCACCTTGCCGGGCACTGGGGGAAAAGAAAGGCGGGATACCGCGCGGGGCATCCCGGGATCAAGGGCCGGGCTGGGCTTGGGCGCGGGGAATTGTGGGAGGGACGCCGCTTTGGGTTGGGTAGGTGAGTTGAGGGGGAGGGGGCCGGAAGGGTGCACAGCTTTAGGAGTGGAGAAGCACCGGTTTGTGGGATGGTCAGGCCGGGAGGAGCAGCGGAGAGACGGGCTGAGGGAGTCTCAAGAGGTGGGAACTGGGAAAAAGGGAGCTGTGCAAGGGAGAAGAGGCTCAGCGAGACGCGGGGGGCAGGGGAAGCGTTAGAAGTGAAGAAGCCCATCTGAGGACAGGGGCCATGGCCAGAATGATGACATATATTGAGAATAGTAGCTATTTCTGGGAAGAGGGTGCTGCAACTTGGCCCAGGCGGAGAGTTAAGTCTTAGGAGGAGTGTGGACCAAAGATGACTGTTGGTGACACTTCTGAGTTTAATTTGCCACAAGTGAGCCATACCCCTGTAGGCGTATGATCCGTGACTGGACGTGGGGGAGCACATCTGGAGATAAGAGCATCTCTGGGAAGCATAAGCCACAAGTCAAAGTAGCAGTTCAAGGCGGTCCTATCTGAGGGGCAACAGCTGCACATCTGACACACCTAAAGAGAAGGATGCCAAGGTGTGTGAGGATTATGTCTGGGATGAGGGATTCATGCCTAGCTATGGGAATAGATATAAGTTGCTGTGAAATGTAGACTTGCGGGGAAAAGGGAGTTCCAGATGAGTGGGACTACTAGATATGATCACCAGGTGTAGGACACACATCTGAAAGAAGGGAAATCTTAGCCAGAAGCTTCAGATACATTTACAAACAAGTTCACAGCTGAGCTGAAGGCAAAATATTTAGAGCTGATTCCACTTGTACCTAGAGGTCACATCTAAGGCGACTGGAACTAGAATTAAAATTGATTAAATGCCACCTGAACCTAGGAAAGCAACAGGTGAAGCACAAAAACAAATGGGATGGAGATTCCTATCTGGAAAGCAAACCATAAAACCACCTTGATTTGTCTGAGACGTAATGAGGCACCAATAGCTAGGGAGACAGTCTGATAATGAAATTGGGGTAACCCAGGTGGAAATGGGTCTGATGTCCAGCTCTTCTCCCCACTTCCACTCAGGGTCCAAGGATGGAGCTGACAGAGCCCTCACCAAGCACAGCCGTGCAGAAGGAGGAACAGGAATTATTGGATCGAACTTTCTTCTCTTGGGCTGAGTTCAGCCGCTTCTTCGACAAGTGGTGCCAGCAGCGGCTGGTAGTCTTCTCGGTGAAGAGCTCCACGCGTGTGGCACGAAGCCCCTGGGCCAACACTCCCCCGCTCTACAGGCTTATCCACGTGCTCAAGTACAGCTACGTGCTGCTGGTGTGCAAGGATGTACGCATGCCCAACAAGTCCACAGCGTGGTGCGTGAGCCTGAGCTGTGACCCTGCAGGGGGAGGGGAGCGAGGGGTGAGCCAGACAGAGCTTCCTACCCACAGATCCAATACCAAGGAGAGAAGCCCACTGACTCTGCCAAGTACAGAAAAGCCAGGCAGGACAGATTTAAGGGAGGACACATACTGAGATGGGGACTTAGCCAGGAAATAAATACACTCACTACAAAACAACCCAGGCTTGATATACAGGGTTTAGTAGAGGCCATTGTAGAGAGTGAAGGGCATACTGAAACGAGCCAAAATAAAGGAGAGAATTGTTCCCCACCCCCACCCCCCCACCCCCGCAAATATGAGACCCCAGCTAGAGATGTGGGAGGGTCAGGTTTTACACACCTACAGAAAGCAGCCTGGAAGGCTGAACTGTGAGGAAAGCTATAAGACAGGAAGATATCTCCATTCAATGTAGAACCAGATCCTGTCCTGGGAGCTGGGGATATTTTAGACTAAAATCTACCCATCTGGAACTTTCTGACTGACCAGACGATTGGTATTAAAAATAAGTTTACAGGTAGTTCCTGGAAAATGAGTAGTGTCACCAAAGGGTTGATGGACAGTCAAAGCCATCGAGACAAGGGAAGTCTTCCTTGAATATAGGACAAGACAAAAACCATGCTTCTATATAGCAAATGGTCAGCTGGTGGATGGCTTTAAGAGTTCCTGTTTGCCCCTTATTCTACTACTCTTTACTGCATCATGCTCAGAGCTCCACCGTTCTGTCCTACCTCTCTGGTAGTCCCTGTGTGCATTTGAGAGCATTAGTTTGAAGCCATGGATAAGAGCAGAGTACTTAAGAATACAGGCTATGCCTTTGGGCTGTCAGACTCCAGCCCTACTGCTTACTGGAGTAGGGTACCATTGGGTGGTGGGTTTCACACCTCCAAACCTCAGTTTTCACATCCCTGAAATGGGGCTGCTATATGCGTACTTGCTTCTGAGGACCATTGTGTGGATATATGAGCATGCATAAGAAGGCATTTTACCCATGTCTGGCATCCAGGGCAGCCAATTAAGTGAGAGTTGTTACCAAAGTAGGGGCACAGACTCAGGACTGGTGTCTACCTATAATTATGGTCATGGAGGAGATAAGTTCACCTTCCTGGGCCTCAGTTTGCTCATATGGGAAACAAGGTATACAGAAGTATCTGTGTCGTAGGTTTTGAATAAATGAATTAATACCTCTTAATTATTTAGAAGGGCATCCCACATGGAGTAAGCACTCCACAGCTGTTTTAACCCAAAGTATTTCAACATTTGTTGTGGGGGTATGCTCTGGTTGGTTCTTCACTGTAGAAGTGGGGCTTCAGAGATCTTAACACCAGAGCGACAACTTCAAGCACGTGTCCTCACACAACTGTCTCAAGAGTGAGCGCGTACAAAAGAGACAGGCCTAATCCAGAATCTGCCTTTTTTAAAGCAGGACACAATTCAACCCTCAACAACCATTTATTGAGTACCTCTTGTGTGCACGCTGGATTCGGGATGCATTAAGACCACAGTTGATTATCCTAGCTCTTGAGCCACTGAGAATCTAAACCAAGAGACAGTGACTGAAAGGATTGAAAGAAGGGAGAAGGAAGCACAACACAGACAAAGGAAGAAAGAAATTTCAAATAGCCACATACAGTAGGGACAGTCAAGTTGGGGGTGGAGATGGGAGGTGGAGAAAAGGAAAGTGGCCCACTCTACTTAACATCTTCTTTTTTTTAACATTTTATGGAGAAAGAGGAACATGCCACAGTCTAGATGTGGAGGTCAGAGAACAACTTGAGGGAGTACATCCTCTCCTTCCTCTATGTGGGTACCAGGGATCCAACTCAGACCCTTATGCTTGGCTTGACAGCAAGCACCTTTACCCACTGAGCTATCTTGTACTTGAAATCTTAGGGGTGGTTCTAGAAGGTTTCCTAGAAGAGATGACCAGTAAACAGGTCCTTGGAAAGTTTTATTTATATATTTATGCATGCACAGTTTTTTTTTTAAACACATGGTATTATATCTGTAGTTACTGTCCCAGATGTTCTACAAATTCCAGAAAGAACCATTGGGCAAGGGGTTTGTGGAGTGAAAACAATGCCCTAAATTTGAGCCTGATGACCCAGTGGACAGAAAGATTGGTTCCTTGGTGGAAATCTGTGTGGTAGGGGCTTGGTGGCTAGTTTGGGGACAGTGACTTGAACTCATTATTTCTAAGCTCTTGCACCTGCCCTACCCAGTTGCAACAAAGCAGAGCCTCTCTGATGCCACAGTCCAGAGACAGGCCACGGCTTAAAGTCTGCAGGAGGGAATGTGTCAAAGCTGGGACCTGGCAAGGCTGAGTCCCAGGACTGGGCCTTCATCCTTGGGACACTGAGGAATTCCAAAAGGCTGTTAACAGAATCAGGGCTGATTTAGGAAAGTCCCACCCATGCTGACATGGTCTAGGGGACAGGGTTGAGAGGCAAGGAGGAGGCTGAGTATCTGGGGAGTATCTGAGGAAACCTACTTTCCAGAGATTCAGTGGCCTCAAGTTGTTCTCCATATACCTCCAACTCTCCAACACAAGTGGCATTTCTCCTACCATTTTTCTCTTTAGGATAGTATTCCTTTTACGTACCCCAGCCTTCAAAAACACAAAGTCTTTAAAATCTGCAAGATGAAGAACGATTATGTCAAGCCAGTAAGGTGGTTCAGTGAGTAAAGATGTTTGTGTCCAAGCCTGACCACCTAAGTTTGATCCCAGGGATCCAGATGGTAGAAGGAAGGAAATGATTCACACAAATTGTCTTCTAGGCTCCATACCCACTCTAATACAATCTTTTTATTTTTTTTTATTTAACAATAAACATGAGGGGAACACTAAATGGATGAAAGCCACATCCTTCTAGAAGAATGTTTTGGGAATATTGACTACCATTTGTTAAATGTTTTCTCACCCCTCTAATCACTGTACATCATTTAACTCTGTTCATCAAGCCTGGAAGAATAGCAGTATTTCAGCCCCAGTTTCCAGGTGAGAAAACCAAGGCACAGGTTAGTTAAAGGTTCCACATACACAGTTGCCCAGCTGCTGCAGGAAAGCCAAGACTTGGACCCCGCAGTCTTGATTACAACGATCATGCTTCAGATTTTTAACCTACCCTACCCCACCCATCTGAAGTTTAGTCATGGACTGTCAGTATAAGAATCAAGTGTTCCAGTGCCTGACAGTTCTGGGGATCAGCCCATTGGTCCAGTCAAGAAGGATGTTCTGAACATCTCACATGAACAGTGTATATGTCTTGAGATGGAATGGGGAGCATAGGGTACACACAGACATCCTTCACACCCTCACCCCAGTATGTGTTGGAAGCCACCCCACCCCGGAATTCATCAGAAAGGACTGACTTGAAGGAGGTGGCGCGGGTGATGTGGTGTGAAGGAAGAGTAAGTCAAGTGAATGTAAAAGAAAGGCAAAAGGTGTCTCCTGGTGGATGAAAGAATGCTGGTGGCTGTAAAGATAGAAGAAAACATGGATGGTCCCGAGACATTTTAAAAACATGACAGACAGGGCATGGTGATGGGTGGTTTTGATGAGGTGAGAAGGGATGCTGAATGTGTTGCCAGGTGTCGAGGTGGGATCCAGTGATTCACTCAGTATACATTTGTCTTTGGTATCTGTGTATGAATTGAAGAACACCAGAGTCCACAGGTGTGCAAAGTGTGTAGCATTTGCATATCTGCCTGTGAAATTTGAGTACCTCTACATGGCTTGTAACACCTACTGCCTGCAAGTGCTTAACCCTGTTTTACTGCTAGGGAACATGACAAGGAACATGTGTATATAATGTAGTTGGTATAGATGTTTTCATTTGCTTGTTTGTTTTTGTTCTTTTCCTAAATAACTTTGATTCTTGATGGGTTTGCAGATAAAACCAGTAGGTGTAGAGAACTACTGTGTATTGTTGTTGAGCTTCTTTGAGGGCCAGATGCTGCTGTAGGTAACGGGCAAAATGAGTAATTCTTGACCACATGGAGTTTGCATTTAGGTGGTGCTGCCATTACCCACCCCTATGTGCAGAGAAGCAAGTGCTAAAAATGGCACATTGAGGCGTCCATGTTTGTCAAGTGAGATGCCAGGACCCCACAGAGGACATGTGTTTTCTGGCAAGACGGATGGCTTCACAGACATGGTGGCATCCCCTGAATTGTAAGATCTGACCTAGGAGCAGAAACCACCCAGTTTCAAAGTGATCAGACCAGACTCCAACAAATGACTATGAACTCTCCTTAGAAAATAGAGTGCATGGAATCTTGGGAATGTGCCATTTTTGGTAGATCAAATGTGGCTACATGTTACTTTCACCTGATACCACTGTGGGCCTATATGTTTTTTACTCACTACAATTTATGTACATAAGAATTTTCTAATCCCAGCACTGAGTCAGAGAGATTGTAAGCTCAAGGCCAACCTGGGTTTCACTGCATGATTCTGTCTCAAACACCAAAATAGATTACTTTTCTACCTTTATATTTTACTATTTTAAAATAAGGGAGAAAGTCACAATTTTTGTAGTTTTTTTTTTTTCTTTTTAATTTGCTGGGTTCTTGAACGTGCATGTAGGAGAAAAGAGATATTTCATGGAAATTTTTCATCATACTATTTATCCTGAGGACAATCACCTGTCTCAGGAGTAATTTGGAGACAATGGAAGACCATTTGTGGTAGAATCCACTACTAACATTTCCTAGATCATTAAGGAATGATCCATGACTTCCTGCCTACATATTAGGCTCTGTAGGTTACAAACAAGGGCCAACAAGCTAAGAAGCTTTTGGACTCCATCCAACCTGAAATTTATTTTTGTAAAGTTTTATTGAAACATAGCCACACCATTCATTTGCATATACTTGTGTGTTCTTGCATATATCTGTTTGCAGTATATCTGCTTTCTCGCGCTTAACAGAAAATGTTTGCCAACCACTATTCTATAGGTAAAACCTTCTGCCACCGGGGAAGAAATGCTGTTTATCACAGCACTCCATAGAGAAATACTACTAAACCTTATTTCAAGATGTCAATTTAAATATTACTTTATGACAATACTGTGGGTTTCTTTTTTAAGATACTGGGATCAAACCCAAATACTAATATGTATTTCCTTTTCTCATTGATTTTTTACAATAATGATTATAACTCCTGAAATTGATTTCATAACAGTCTTCAAAGGAAGCGCAGGGGTGCCCATTGTCATTGTCTCCTGTTTTGTAACCAACTACTGCAAAGATGGTGGCTTAAGCCTTTTTTTTTTTTTTTTTTTTTTTTTTTTTTTTTTTTGAGACAGGCTCTCATGTAGACTAGAATAACTTTGAGGATGACCTTGAATTTCCGATCCTCCTGGGAGTACAGGAACAAATATACTCTGCCCTTTTAGCTTCTAGAGCCTTAACAAGCCACACAAGTGCTTTGCTTCCTTCTCTGAATCTTTTACTTCTCTCCCATATAAAGATCCCAGTAATGATACTAACCCCATTGCAGCCACTATAATCCAGAATTGTCCCATCTCAAGATACTTAATTTAATCACATCTGAAAAGTTCCTTGAACAACTTTAGGTGGCGCATATATGGACAACTGTGAGAGCATGTCAGTTTTCCCACTGTACTACTACTATAAAACAAAGGAGTTTTTTTTTTTCCAGAGTGTAACACACATATAGGGAAATATACACACTATGCATGTTAAGTATGATAACATTGCCCAAAATAAAATACATGTGTAAAAAAACTAGAACTCCTTTGACTCAGAGGCCAGCCTGGTCTACAGAGAGAGGTCCAGCACAGCCAAGGCTACCCCGAGAAACCCTGTCTCGAAACACAAAGAAAAACTAGTGCTCAACCACATATCTTCCTTTCTAGGGTTAACCACTCAAAGGCCGCTGCTTTCTAGTCTAATAAAGGTAAACTTAGTCTACCATTGTTTTTAATGTACATGGGAATCCCACAATGGATTGCTCTTCTGTTTCTGGCTTTTGTTGAGGTACATCCACATTGGAGATGGTAGTGGTTAGTTGGTCCTTAGTGTTGTTTGGTGTTACATTTCTTTAAAGTGTATCAAAGCCTCTTTTTGCAACCTGTGGCTTGGTTTCATGTACTGGCTGGTATACAGAGTCCTGTTGTGTGCATGCCAGTCGATGTCTTTTAATGCCCATTTGCAGGCAGTCACATTGATGAGGGTCAAATATTAGTATCGGGCTCCAAAGTGCCTTTAACACTCCTGTGACAGGTGATGTGTATCTTGATGAGCACTATTCTCATTCTCTGTTCTTGAAGATTTTCTTTTTTCATTTGTTGACTTAAGAAGAGGTCTAGCTGTACTACTCAGTCTAGTCTGGAACTCCAGGACTCAGGTGACCTTCCTACCTCTAGCCAGAGTAGTACCTGGATATACAAAGTTTGGAAGCAGAAATATACTATCCGTTGCTTGTGGTTTTGAAAATAGTATGGCAAAAATACATAATTACAGGTTGTGGTTGTCTCTGAGGACAGAGGGGAGGGAGAAATCATTAAGGCCTCATCTGTGGAGACGATATTGTGAAACCAAAAGCAAATACAAGACAATCTGAAGTGTTTATATGATTTTATTACATTTATTTACTTATTGCATGTGTGTCTGCATATATGTGTGTGCTCACGTGTATGTGTAGCAGTCAGAACAGTTTGCAGGAGTCTTGTCCTCTCCTTCCAACATGTGGGTTTCAACAGTCCAACTCAGGTCTTCAGGCTTGGTGGACAGTTTACCCACTGAGCCATCTTACCAGCCCCTGAATTATTTTGTTGCTAAAAGTTTCTGGTAGTGATATAACGAAGGTATATGGTCATTTCGGGACAGAGTTGGGTGTGTAGGTGAAGACTGTACCAGTGTGTCATGTTTACTATGTTGTAGATGTTGTTTCAGTCTTGAGGGTTTTAAGCATACCAATTATTTTTCATCTTCACAAGGATCCTATGAGACAAGTTTGTTACTAATTCCCTTTTACCATACAGAGATGAAACACTGAAACTTGTACAAATTCACCCAGCTGGTGTATTCTTAAGTCTCTCCATTCCTCTATCCTTGAAACTTAATGAGAAAGGGAAGGGGGAGGGAGAAAGAAAGAAAACAAAGAACCAAGATTGCACAAAAGGTTGTGACAGAGGCGCTGGTGGTTCCCCCTGCAGGCCTCCCCAGCCCAGCTGCCCGGCCTTCATCACTGTCAAGCTGAGCCCTTTGCGGGATCGACTCGTGGTGACTGAGTGCCAGCTGACCCACTCACACCCAGCCTGCCCACGTGAGTTCGCCTACCACTTCCGCCCAGGCCACTTGCTGGCCAATTCCTGTCTTCCGGTCCGCATCACCAACCAGATCTCCAAGCAATTTGTGGCCCCTGCTGATGTGCGCCGCCTGCTGACCCATTGCAAGGGCCCAGACCACGGGGTCCTAGATGCCCTGCAAGTGCTTGAGGGGCTCTTCCGCACAGATCCGGAGGCCAAGGTAGGGTCTCACAGGAGGTAGTATTGGGTGGAGAGAACCACATTGGCCAACTTCATGGGTTGTTCATTCTTTCGCCACGCATCATTCATTTATTCAGTAAGCACCTACTAGGGTGCTTAAGGTGCAGTCACAGAACAGCCTTTAGTATGGGCTGTCCAACTGCAGCTTTCTATCCTGTACAGACTCTCTGATTCTACACTGCATTGTATGGGAGCTCCAGACATGTGTGTGTGATTAGCACTTGAATTGTAACTGGTACCATAAGAGTCTGAGTTCATTTTAATGGACTGAAAATTAAATAAGCACGAATATTCGTTGGCTTGCCTTGAAGAAGTTCTAGTGGCAGAAACAGAAAATGCCCAGGTAGGATGTCAGTTGAGTACTAGGAGGAAGAGGACCCAAGTGAGGGAAAAAGAAATGTAATTTTTTTTTTCAACTTGGACTCTACAAATGAAAAGTACATAAACAAGTCCACTACTTAATGAATGTTCCCAGGATATGCCCCTGAACTCAGCACACAGAAAACTTAGGATAATGTGATAGAGTGCGAAGTATTGTAAAGCAGAAGCAGCTAGGGACATGCAGAAATTGTAATGTACTATTAACTATCTGTCGTTTATTTTTGCACTCCTGGGGATAGAATTCAAGGCCTACTACATGCTCGGCAAGTGCTCTGCCACTGAGCCATGCTCCCAGCCCTTCATTGGAGGATTCTAGTCAGGTGTTCTCCCACTGAGCCATGTTCCCGACCTCTTAATGGGGGATTCTAGTTCTGCTATCCAGCATGGTAGCCATTGGCCTCCTATGCTCGTGATCATTTGAAATGACTCTTAACATGGTTGAAGAGCTGGGTTTGTGGTTGGTTAGCTGGTTGGCTGGTTGATTGATTTGGGGTTTTTATTTTTATTATTGTTCTTTGGTTGTGGGGTTGGGGTACACATAGGCACCTGAGGTTGACCTTGATTACTTTGCAATGGCTTTTAAATATATTACACTTATTTTGGGGAGGAGGGGGGAGGTGTGCCGGTGTACCCATGCCACAGCTTGCATACAGAGGTCAGAAGACAATTTTCAGGAATCAGTTCTTTCCCTCTGACATATAGGTCCTGAAGATTGAACTCTGGTCCTCTGGCTTGGTTGTGAGCACTTTTACCTGCTGAGGCACCTCGATGCCCCATCCCAATCCCCCTAATTTTTGAGACAAAGACTGTCACTGAACTCGAAGTTTATTAATTTGACTAGTCAGGCTACCTAGCCAATTACCTTCAGGGATCTAGCTGTCTCTGCCCCCACCTCCCAGTAGCTTTTTATGTGGGTTCTAGGCATGTAAGCTTAGGTCCCTGTCCTCGGGTGGCAGGTACTTTACCAACTGTGCCACTTCTCCAGCCCAAAGCTGGAGTTTTTAAGTAATTGAATTTAAACAGGCCTCATCATTAGTGTAGCTTTTGCATCAGGTAGCATAGAGCTGTATATGTGCAAGTAAATTTGCATTTCTGTATTTAAAATATATATATTACATATCTAGTACATAAAGCTATAGGTTCATGAGATTTCCATTCAAGTGTACTATGTACTTGGACCTTAGTCACAAACCTCACATCATCCTCTTCCCTCCTTCCCCTGCTATACTCCACATCCTCTTTCCTAATAACCTTCCTTGACTTTCATTATGTATATAGTTTTTGGCTGTACATTTGAGAGAAAAGTACAGTATTTTTCTATTTCTATTTGTCTACTTGCTTAATATGATCTCCAGGCCCATCCATGCTCCTGTAAATGACAAATGACCCAATATTATTATTCTTTGTGACTTATTAAAACTCCATTAACCATAACCTGCCCCAGCTTGCACGCATATGCAAGACTTCACATACACTGTTAGAGTCTACACGCACACACACTTACACACACACCACTCAACAATGTTGTCTATTCTACACATCATGTGCATCTTCATTTTGGTTGGTTGGTTGGTCCATTGGTTGGCTGAAGTAAGGGCCCATGGTAGCCCAGGCTGGCCTGGAACTGGCTGTGTACCTAAGGATGACCTTGACCTCCTAGTCATTTAGTCTCTGCCTCCGGAGTGCTGGGAGTAGTGTGCTATCATTCCTACACAAGAATAGTTTATCTTACCTTGCATGCTGAAGAATGCCAAATGTCAACATCTTCCCTTCTTTCTCTGGGGCTTGGTCAGGTCCCCTGAGAAAAGTCTTCTCACTTCCTGACTGGGGGTAAAGGCCAGGCTGCCACAGTCTAGCAGCCATATGGGGAAGAGACTGGATCTGGCAGTCAGCATGATGCATGCCAACCCTGCATGGAGCTTGGAATCTCCCTCCTTCATTCTCAGGTGGGCCTACTGTCCCTAAGGGCAGCAAATTTTTCCATTTACCCTGTTTACAGAATAAATATCCAGCTACTTGGAAGAGTGACAGCCTAGAGAGAGAGGAGAATCACAGGATTTCCAACAGCCCTAACCTGGTCTTATGAGCAAACTCTATCCCTGGTCCTAATAGGGATTCTGTATTGATTACCAGTACTTCCCATCTACCCACTTAGGTTTCACAGTTTTTGTGGGTGGGATGACCATTAGTTTCCTCACTTGCTTTCCAGTTTCCAAGGTAAGTGTTGCACCTGTCATGCTTTCTCTCTTCTCCATCTTTAGAGGTTGAAAAAACAGTGGGATGCTCAGTCCATCCCCTTGTGTAGTCTCACCCAGACACTTTCACTTCTAAGTTCTTTTGAAAGACTTCTATGTTATAAAGCACATCAGTAATCTGAAAAAGAGTTCCTAATTGTCATCCCGAGACTAGATAAACAGCGTTTATATATTCCTTTCACTTCGCAACAGTTTTTCAAGGAAGGATGTGTTAGCTTTACATCAGTATACTGAAATGCCCAAGGCCATAAGCTTGACAAAGTAAATAAGTTCATTTATTTCACAGTTCTAATGGTTCAGGTCAAGAATCAGCAGGCTTATTGATTTGGGCCTCTGGCATGATGGCATATCATGTAGGGAGCACATGACAGAGCAAGCTGCTCAAGGCCCTGGCAAGGTAGGAAGCAGAGAAGCTTCCAGGACCAGTGGGAGTCACAGTCTTTCAGATGCATACCCTAATGAACCAAAGACCTCCCATAAGACTCCAAGGAGTACCACATGTGCATGAGCCTGTAACACTATACACCATTGTAGAACATGACTGAAAAGCATAGAAGAGATTGATTTTGGACAGCTCAGCACCTGGCCCTTTTCTTCATGTCACTGACCAAAGCAAGTCATGACACCGCCCACTTTCAAAACACATGAAGTACAAAATACTAAGTGCCCATGATGGAGAAAACCACAGTCACTTGTCATGCTTTGAGTGTGAAATGTTCCTTATAGGCTCATGTGCTTGAACATATGGTCTCTTGTTTGTGGCACAAGGTTGGAATGTTGTAGAGCCTTCACAAGATGAAGCATTGCTAGAGGAAGTAGATCACTGAGGTGGTGTGTAGAGTCTTTATAGCTTGGCCCAATTCCTGTCAGAGCTCTGCTTCCTACCTGCAGTCACAGGTTACCAGCCACTTGACACACCTCCATACCTCCTACCCCTGCCGTGAAGGACTGACTGCTGACTCAAACTGTAAGCCAAAATAAACTCTACTCACTTCAGTTGTTTCTTAGCACATTTGACAAAGGACAAAATCAGGAGCCATGTCATCAAGACCTTTCCTAAGTTTTGCCAGTGTTTATACCATGTCCGCCATCTTGGGGGTAAAGCACATCAGTAGTCTGAAAGCCCAAGCTGGCAACCTGATGACTATTGATATGATCTCCAGGCTTCCCATACCTTGTGGCTGTGCTGCTTACTGGCTGTAGGACAGTAAACATATTACGAACAGGTAAGTTAGGTTCTTCAGTGTGTTCATCTGTAAATGGGGGTGATAATAACAAACACTACTTTTTAGGGTTATCAGGTGTGGGTTAAGTATGTGTGTCAGGGAAGGTGTAAACTTTCCCTCAGATGAACAAATTTCTATTCACCCCAGGTGGAGCAACAACAGCAACATACCCAACATGCCGTTCCACCCGAGTCTAGCTTGGTGAACTGATGGTTTTATTTAGGGTTCCAGAAGCATAGACAGTTTAGAAGAAGCTACACTGCTGAAGAAAATGGCTTTCTCCTAGCATCCAGCAACAGCCTACACATGCTTGGGGAAGGTCTGGTCCTCATGAGCCTCCTCACCATTATAGTGGAACTTAAATAGCCCCAGTCATGTCCAGGTTTCAGACAGAGACAGAGAGACAGAGAGAACCTTTGCTGAAGTCTCAAGAGAGTGCCTATCTTGTCATGCATATATCACAGTGTCCCACAGCAGTGAGACAGGGACAGAGAGAGAAAGAATCCAGAAAGTAAGAAAGCCGTATGTCTTAATTATTTAGCTATTGCTGTCACCCCCTCATTTTTTCATCCTTCAGGACAAAGTAGAGAGTACTATCATTGTGATATGGAAGGGAAAGGGTGTACTTGCATATAGGGAGGTGTGAGTGGTAGTGGAAAGTGCTGTGGTTCGTCTCTCCCCATTACTTGCACATACCTGAAACAATGCTCCTTAAACGTTTCTGTCTCTGCAGACGCACCACTGTGCACAAAGGCAAAGCCTAAGAGTCTGGCCTTATGCCCAAGCCACATGGACTCAGAGCTTCACCCTGCCACTTATCTCTGGGTGACCTCCAACAAGCAAGCAGCTGACTTCTCTGTGTCTGTCTCCCCCTTTGTAAGAGAGAGGGGGGTAATGACAGTGCATGCCTTGTGGGGTTATTAAAGGGTTTGGAGGAGTGTCTGGTAGAGAAGCACTTCATGCATGACTACTGCTCCTCAGCACATAATTCACCCAGAATCATCAACTTAAGATGTATTTCTCTTTGACTTTCTGCCTGTTCCATATACACTCACTGCAGGGCACCTTATTTTTACTTTTCCATGCCTAGAGCAGTGCTCTGTACATCATGCTTGCTCCAAAACTATTTGGAAGAAAACTAAACTTATTTACATAAGAGCTCCACCTTCATCAAATGTTAGCACACCCATTAAGTGTCACCCACACAACTCTGCCTTCTCCTACCCCACTACTCCTATAGGCCTAAGCCTTTCTCCTAGACTTCTTAGCCCAAAGACTTGGGCAAGTCACTCCCTTGTTGCCACTGGAGACCTTTGTGGCCACTCTGGGATTCAGTGATTCACTAGGAATCATAGAACACAGAAAGCATGTTATATTCACAGTTTATTACAATAATATGACACATCTTAAATTGAATAAACAACTCCATCTTGCTACCTTACTGGATACAGCAGATGTGGATTAAGCATCTTTTAAGTAAATTTAAATGACAGTGTAAATGATGGAGACTGGAGGGATGGATCAGAGGTTAAAAGAACTGGCTGCTCAGCATGGGCCTGCTGAGGTACTCCTCCCACCATCCTGTGCTCTACCAAATATATCCTTGGTTCTACAAAACATATCAGATGGTCCTAAGTTCAATACCCAGCAACCACATAGTGGCTCATAACCATCTGTAATGGGATCTGTAATGCCCTCTTCTGGTGTGTCTGAAGACAGCTACAGTATACTCATATATATATAAAGTGAGTAAATTAAAATAAATAAATAAAGCACTGACTGCTCTTCCAGAGGATCCAATTTCATTTCCAGCATCCACCTGGAGGCTCACAACTATAACTCCAATTCCAGGGGTTCCAACATCCTCTTCTGGCCTCCAAGGGCCCTAGCTACACACATGATATATAGATATATATGCAGTCAAAAAAAAAACACATAAAATAATTTAAAAGTAAGTAATATCTGAAAATGTTGTAGAACTATAACTTGAGTCAATGATAAACTCTGTGTGTGTGTGTGTGTGTGTGTGTGTGTGTGTGTGTGTGTGTGTGTTCTTAAAACACTGAGTCTCAGTACCCTTTGGAGTGCTAAGTGTGATTTTAGGGTTAGGTAAGAAATGCCTTTCTTCTCTTTGGACTCTACCAAACCTATTATTTAGCAAATATCTATGTATTTCAGTCACCTGAGTGTGTGTGTGCGTGCATATATGCATGCATGTGTGTATTGCATGTACCTGAGCAAAACGATGCATGTTTCCATGTAGAAGTCAGAGCAGAATACTACCTGTTTTACAATCACTGTGTTATTGCCTCACTCTCGTGCTGAAGTAAAACTTGCTATTTTCAGCTAGGCTGGTTGTCTCCAAATGCAGAATCTGCCTGTATTTGTTTCTCGTGCTGTAGTTACAGTCATACAGCTGTGCCCAGTCTTTTTATGTGGGTGCTGTGCATTTGAACAGGTCCTTATGCTCACTCTGCCCATTGAGTCATCTACTCAGTTTGTCCATAGGTTACTTAGCAGATTTTGTGAACGCTGGACATATTCAGTGTTTTGTTTTTGTTTTTTTAAGTCTTGCAGGATGAGGTTGGATTATGGCAGAATGGCTGTGGAGAGGTCTCTGATTAAATTGGATTCAAATTCTGTTTCCACCACTGTAAGTTATTTCTTACAGTTTCTTACAGAAACTGGCTCATGAATCTCTAGCCACTGGCCCAGTACTTAAAGAGATCTGGAGCTGGTGATGTAGTTCAGTTGGTAGAGTGCTTGCTCAGTTGGCTCCCTTAGTTAGTTCCATGCCCAGAACCTCTCATAAGCCAAGTGTAGTGGCACATGCCTGTAATCCCACATCTTAGAAGGTAGACAAAAAAGGACCAGAAGTTCAAGGTTATCCTTAGCTACATAGTTTGAGACCAATATAGGTGACATAAAACCCTGTCTTGGGGGAAAGGGGAGTCTTTGAGCAAATAATGAATATGGTCATTATGAGTCTGGACTCTTAGGAGAGTACATATATACTACTTCTTAACAATGAGGATGTTGCTTACACCAGGCAGTATACAAGACTCACTGATACATTTCATCTCTCTAGTCCCAGGACTTGCTGTTGCCATCTTAAAGATGAAATGGAGATGAGGCAAGCTGCCAGAAGCCACTTAGCCAGAAAGAAGTAGGTGCAGGACCTCAGGTGGGGCAGTCTGGTCTAGAAAGCTCTGTTCTTAACTGCTGTTCCCTCTCTCAGGACTGGGAGGAATGAACAGTCAGTTCCTAGAAGAGGAAACCGGCAGGAATGGAGGTTAAAGAGGAAACTGAGGCAGAAAGGTAAAATCAAGCCATGAGGCGGGTAGGGAGCCTTAAATCAAGATCTGCCTCCACAGTCTGCTGCTTACCCGTGGCCCTCAAACTAAAGCAGTAGGGACCCCATTGGAGGCTTGTCTAAGTAGATTCACAGTCCCTGCTCCAGCAGGCACAGAGGGGTTCCGGATGGCTGCTTGTCTCTTGCAGTTCCTGCAGCCTGTTGAGGCCCAAGGCCCTTGCATAGACTGCTGCTGGGTGCAGGAAGGAGTTAACAAACACCTGGCTTCCAGCAGCAGCAAATAGGCCTCAAGAGTGTCACAGCAGCTAACAGTATCACACATGCAAATGTCCCAGGATTATCAGGTCAGATCAGGATGTTCTGGTCACAAACTGTGGAGAGCTACAAGGTTACAAGAACTCCTGATTTTGATTTTCTTATCTGCCTCTTGCCAATCAAAAGAATCTGTGCAGACCCGTGAACAAATGGATTTGCATCTCTGAGGCACACACACACACACACACACACGCACGCACGCACGCACGCGCGCGCGCGCACACACACACACACACACACACACACACACACACACAGGTGTACCCTGACCTCCTTTCTTGACTTCTTGCCCCTGTCTGCAGGTGAAGCTGGTGTTCGTGGAGGACCAAGCAATGGTAGAGACTGTGTTCCTTCTGACATCACGCACCAGGGCGCTGCTACGGCGCTTCCCACGCATCCTATTGGTGGACCGGCTGCCTGGCTTGCAGGGCGCGCTGGACCTGATGGCAGTGCTGTGTGTGGACAGCGCTGGACGTGCACGCCAGGCTGCCTGTTGCGTGGCGCGCCCTGGCACGCCTAGCCTGCTTCGATTCATGCTGGTTTCCCTGCTGCAAAGCGCCCCCGATGTCAAAGGCCGAGTGCGCTGCCTCACAGCTGGACCAGAGGTGGCCGGACAACTGCGTGCAGTTCGCCAACTGTTACCATGTGCACGTGTACAGATCTGTCGCGCTCAGGGTCTGGAGACGCTCTTCAGTAAGGCACAGGAGTTGGGTGGTGCCAGCCAGGAGGATCCTGACCTGTGGCCACTCCTCTGCCGCCTAGCAGATTCAAAATCCTATACAGCTTACAGTGAGGCTCTGGCTGAGTTGCGTTCCCAGGCTCCAACTGCCTTCATCAGATATTTTGAGCACAACTGGGCACCCCGCCACGACATGTGGGTACGTTTCCGTGCCTACGAAGCAACCCGTGACCTAGATGCCTGTGCTCTTGTGCGAGGCCATCGTAGGCGACTCCTGCGACGCCTCAGCCCCTCACATAGTGTAGCTCAGTGCCTTCGTGACCTAGTGGCCATGCAATGGGCAGATGCTACTGGAGAGGCAGCCTCAGAGAGTGTTAATGGCGACAGAGTATTGTTGGAGAGTGAGCCCAGGAATAGGACACAGATGGAGAAAGAGAAGGTGAGGGGCACAGAGACCAGCAACTGTGGAAGGCCTGATCGAGAGAGTGAGAAAGGGAAGGGATTGCACTTGAGAGATGGTCAAGGAGTCTGGTTGGAGAAGGTAAGG
Source organism: Montemys delectorum (assembly GCA_019843815.1). Lineage (NCBI taxonomy): Eukaryota > Metazoa > Chordata > Mammalia > Rodentia > Muridae > Montemys > Montemys delectorum. The sequence goes on from JADRCD010222844.1 coordinate 18,584, forward strand.
GGTCCTGAAGGGACAGGAGCCCAGCTGGAAAAAGAGCTTTTGAGAGAGCCAGAGGTCAGAAACTGGAGGGGAACCCAGATAGAGAATAGAAGAGTTAGGGTGCTGAGGCCCATAGATAGGAGAGGCAACCTGGTTGAGTCTGAGAAGGCCAAGAGTCTCGAAGGAAGGCCCTGGAGAGATACACAGTTACAGGAGGAGAGGGCACGTGCACCAAAACCTCAAGACTGGAAAGAGCCTCACTTTGAAATAGAGAAGGGGATTGACATTAGAAACTGGAGAGAGGTCCATGTGGAGAAGCCCTTAGAGTTAGTCCCAGAGAATGGAGATCAGAGGGGACCACAGTGGGGAGCTGAGGGGAAAAAGGGGCCAGAGATTGCAGAGGAGAGAAGTGGGAGGTTTCTAGTGAAAAGGAGACGGGGCCTGGAGGACATTGTTGTTGTTCATTTAGAGGACACAAGAGCTACAGGCATAGTGAATGGAGACGGCGGGGGACCTCAACCTATGGGTTTCAAGAATGGAGGACAGCAGGTGGAGTTTGGGGACCCTGGGGGGAGGCTTGTAGGGATGGGGAATGGTTTACCGTGCACCACCCCTGTGCAGACTGTGTTGAAAGGTAATCCAGAATGGGCAGTGAACAGGATTGAGTCCCTGGCTGCAGGGGGAGCAGTACAGGGAGGAAGTGAAGAAGGCCCAGGGGAACCAAAGAGGCTTTGCCACCCCTGTAGAGATGAGGGAGTGGACTGTGAGCCACTAGCCAAGTTCCGAGCAGCCTGTGGGCCAGAGTTGGCGGATCTAGTGGCAGAGGAGCTGGCCTTCGCCAGGCAGCATGGGACCCGAGGTTTCCACTGGACCGGAGCTGGCTTTGCCCTTAAGGATGGCACCTCAGACTTCTTCCTGGATGGGGCCCTGACACACTGCAGCTGTTCAATCTATGCTGCGAGACGCCTGCCCTGCAGGCACCTCTTTGCTGCACGTCTCCTCACGGGGGCAGCCTTGTTCCACATGGACCTGCTCAGAGATTGCTGGGGAAGATCTCAGGAACCCTGACCCTGTGTACCCCTGCCTGCTGCCCTCCACATGGAGGGCAAGAACATATTCTTTGATCCCAAAGATAATAGGGCTCATACCCGGTGGGCCACCCCAGCTCTTCTAATCACCTCTTGAGTCATCTAAGAATGTCCTCTTGGCCTTCTTTCTCTTCATCCTAGGGGATGCTAGCTATTATCTCTGAGATCCTGGAGCCACACCTGTGGGAAGTGCTAATGGCCAGGGCACATTGAAAGGACATTACCCTAGAAAAGATTTACACGAGGAGAAGTCATGAGAGACAGGGTCAGCCAAGACAGAAGACAAGAAAGGGATAGAGCTGGGGCATGGGGAGGCACAGTGG
>JADRCD010222844.1:20373-32554 GCA_019843815.1 Montemys delectorum
GGGGTCATGGAAAGAAGCTAAGGTATGAGGACACTGACAAGAGTAAGGACCAAGAGCCCTAGGGACTACAAGGTTGAAATGGGAAAAGCCAGGAAGAATGGGCAAAACTGGAGAAGAGAAAGAATAGGAGGGAGGACAAGGGACAGGGCTGGGGAAGTGAAGCATGGAAGGAGAGAAGGTGAGAAGGGCCGAAGACAGTTTTTAAAAGGAGATGAAAAAACATAGGAAGGCAAAAGATGATAGGATGATCTGGGGAGTTGGCCGTTTCTCAGGGTGGGGCGAGGGAGATGGCTCTCTGGTGGGACAACCTACATACTGCCTCAGAGGGACGGGAACTAAGTGAACAGCTGTGCTTTGAGATTGAAATAAACAGCATTATTTTGGTCTCCAGGCTGAGTTCGTGGCTTCTGGGAGAGTGTGGGGAAAACAGATCCAGAGGCAAAAACAAAATGGCCCAGCATCTATTTCTTCTTTTTGTCAATGAATTTATTCTAGGGCCAGATGAATGGAGGTTCACAATCCATTGCTGAGACAGCTGACGTTTCATCCTTGTGAACCACTTCAGAACCATGGCAATTTCCAGACATCTGACCATGCCAAAGTCTTCTCAGCAATTAGTTTGAAAATGGGCTTACGACCAAATTCTGGCCAATGGAGTCTGTCTTCTCAAGTGGACTCTTAGGAAAGAGTGTCTTATTCCTAAGAAGTTCCAAAGTGAGATGATTCTAGGCCTGCTCACCACCAACCACCTCAGGCCAGTGTGGGAATGAAACCTACACTGAGGAGGAGAAGAGAACATATGTCAAAGAGATGGCTCAGGTTAAAATTTAAAATGGTTGTCTTGCAAACTTGATATGAATTCAGTCCCCAGAACCCATGGTAGAAGGAGACAACAACCTCCCAAAAGTTGCTCTCTCAATTCCACATGTATACATTCAGAGACAGAGACAGAGACAGACAGAGACTGAGAATTCATCAAACATACCTAGATTCTTGCTGGACTCTGGATTCAGGTCCTAGGGTTTGTTCTACTATGGTAATTCTAATACAAGGGACCTAAGTGATAGGCTACAAAATCCATCTTGAGGTCAGTTTTGCTCAAACCAACATGTGGACATGAAAAGGGAAACGTTGAGGTACAGAGTTGGATATGACAGGTCTAGAAGGTGTTGGAACTTCTAGAAAGATGATGTTTCTGTTTCTAGTGGATCACAAGGCACACTTAGAAAATCTATAAAAGAATTTTAAGGTAAAAGACAACTCATTAGTTTAGACAAGGAGTCAAAAGCTCTACATCTGAATGTTGGGGTTCCAATGATAGGTTTCTCCTTGTGTGATGGAACACACACACACACACACACACACACACACACACACACACACACACAGCCCTCTCTTGGCCAAAAGAAGATACCTATTTGAAGTCCTAGTATCACATGCTCATATTTAGATCCCAGAAGACCTTTGTATTCTCATCTACAAATCTCAAGTTTGACTAGACTTAGTGAGTGTCAGCTGTTTGTGGCTACACTAATGCTGTGCTAACAACTGAAACACATCCTGGATGTACAACAATAAGTATTTATTTCTGATGTGTCTTAGGTCACACAAGAAGACTGTGTATATATCCTTGCTTCCGACAATCTACAAAACAGAATTGATATAGGATCACATATGAAATAGGTGTGAGGGGTGTTAGAGAGATGGCTGAGTGGTTAAAAACACTTGCTGCTCTTGCAAAGGATCTAAGTACAATCCACAGTATGACATGAAATGGCTTACAACCATCTATAACTCTAAGTCCAGGAAATTCGCTGCTCTCTTCTCTCGTTTATGGACACACACACACACACACACACACACACACACACACACAAACACACGGGTAAGACAGAAAAAGGTAAATTTTTAAAAACAGAGTATATAAAGAGATTTAGTGAAATGGGTATGGTTCTTCTAATGAAAAAATTCACCTTGAAAGAAATGTTTGCCAAAACAAAACAAACAAGAAACAGGGTGAATTGTGGTTTTGGTCCAGGGACAGTATATATAAAAAGATTTTGCTTCAGAGAAAGCAAGAAGGAAACTCAAGATTAATTACTCTCATAATTTTTGTCAACTTGACAAATCTAACTGTACCTGGGATGAGGAACCATCAGCTTTAAAAAAAAAAAAATTAAAAAATGCCTCTGTCCTGGTTAGGTTACGTTTGATTTTGTCTTGTCTTGTCAGTTTGACACAAACTAGAGTCAAATGAGAGGCAGAACCTCAATTGAGAAAATGCTATCAGATTATGTGTAGGCAAGTCTGGAACATTTTCTTGATTGTTCCTTGATCCAGGAGGGTCCAATCCTCTGTAGGTGATGCCTCTCAGCAGATGGTCCTGGGTAGAGTAAGAAACAAGCTGAACAAGCCATGGAGAGCAGGCCAGGATGCAGCATTCCTCTATGGCTTCTGCTTCAGTTCCTGCTTCTGGCTTCCTGCCTTGAGTTCTTGGCTTGGCTTCCCTCAGTGAATTGTAAGCTGGGATATGTAAGCCAAATAACCCTTTCCCTCCCAAGTGGCTTTTGGTCATGGTGTTTTGTTGAAGTGACCGAAAACAAACTAAGAGAGCCTCCATCAGGTGGCCCTGTGGGCGTGTCTGTGAATCATTTTTCTTAGTTGCTAATTGATGTAGAAGGACCCAGCCCACTGTAGGTAGTGCCATCTTTAGAGCAGTTGGCCTGGGCTATTTCAGAAAGGTAACTAAGCAAGCCAGTAGGTAGCATACCTCCACGGCCTTTGCTTCGGTTCCTGCGTCAGGTTCTTGCACTGGCTGCCCTTGATGAAGAACTGTTACCAGTAAACCAAATAACCCTTTCCTTTTTCCCCAGGCTGTTTTTGGTCATGGTGTTTATTACAACAACAAAAAAACAAACTGAGACTGTGCCTCCTGGAGTATACTTCAGGTACCCAACACATGAGTAAAATCAGTCCCTTTTGGCCAGTGCAAAACTCATCTCCTATTGAAGACCACCCCTGAGTAGTTTCTCCACAATCACCTCATCTTGTCCTCCCACTTTCTCTGCCTTATTCCTCAAGACACACACTGTCATCTGGAAGTCTATCACGGATTTACCATTTTAGCACTGTGGCTAATCTCTTTAAGTACGAAAACAGACTGCCTGGGCTTACATCCATGGCACCACCTATGTAGCATTCAGTTCATTGAACCCTTTATGTAACACTTATTTATTTGTTTGTTTGTTTATTAGTTCATTTTGTGTGTTTGTGTGGGTGCCTATGCTACAGCATATGAGTGGAGGACAGAGTGAGATCTTGCTTCCATGTGTGTCCCTGGGATTCAATCCTAGTTGTCAGGGTTGCCAGCAAATACTCTCACCTGGTGAGCCATCTCCCTAGCCCCTTTATGTTACCGTTTGGGGATAATAATAGTATTTATTATTGTACTGTGGGGTTCTGTGGGGAGTCTAACTTTACCTGAATTTTGTCTTTACTCAAAGCGTCTTATTCATCCATTACCATACTGTTTTCGGTCAGTGAACCATGTTTGCAGTTATTATCAGTCTGTGAGCAACACTCTACACCCACAAAAAAAAAAAAAAAAAAAATCTAATTAATTAATTCTCCGTTCTATCCCGGATTCCTGGTGCAAAGTAAGCAGTGAGTTAGAAAGATGAAAAAGACATGGCCTAGCTAGGACTTCTGGGACTGTGCTGTTTCTGTGGCGATAACACTGCTTACTCTTAAGATCCCAGCTTCAGAAACCTTACCCCATCTGATTCACCCATGGGTCACTAGCTGTAGAACGTAAAAAAAAAAAAAAAAACTACAACTTCCATCAGGCTTAGCGGCTTAGCATCACTCTGGTTTCTGAGCGCATGTCCTTTGTGCTAAAGTAGAGCACAGCCTTTGTGCTAAACTAGAGCGCAAGCCACACATTCAAGCCTCGTTGCTCAGAATTCCTCGCCCTAATCGGTCCATAACTGGCGGGATTAGGAGTTTTTAGGCGCTTTGTCAAAGAGAGGGTGGGGATGGTCTTTTACTACCTGAACAATAAGGGAACCCCGATGGCTCTTAAATTGAGAGAACTAGATCCTGGTCTGGTGTGTGGAGGGGGGCGAGGGGGAGAGTCCATGGCAACGGACGCTTCTTATGGTGATGAGGGATCTCAGTATAATGAGAAAATCCGAAGGTTGCTGTTGGCATAGTGATCCTGGTGCAGAAGGAGGTGAGGTGAAATAAGGGGGATTAGGAACGTCGGTGGGTGGGAGGAGGAGCATCCTTGTAGAAGCAGGGGGAGGGGGGAAGGGAGATGGAGGTTCTGGAGGGGAAACCCGGAAAAGACAAAGCAAGCTGGGTTGAACATGAAGGAATGCAGTGTGATGGAGGGATTGGCTCGAAACAAAATGCCTTAGGCTAATATTAGAAAAGCTGGGATGTTTCGAAGGAGTGGAAATGTTGTGAATGAATCTGTAATAAGATTGGAGGGGCTCTGAAGATACTGCTCCATGGTTAAGAGCACTAGCTCCTCTTGCCAAGGATCAGATTCGATTCCCAGCATTCACATTATGGTTCACAACCATCTGTAACTCCAGTCCAAGAGGATTCAATGCCCTCCGGAGTCTGGCCTCTACGGGCACTAGGCATGCACATGGTACACTTACATACATGCAGGCAAAACACCCATACACATGAAATATTTTTTTTAAATAAAGAGATGTAGGGTAGTTGCTGGGAAACTAGGATGTGAGGAGATAGAGGGATGCTTTGGGCAAAGTCCAGTGAGTTATCTGTTATTTTCAGTTATGTGTTTTTCCAGTCAGTTATTCTGCACAGTTATTTGTAGGGTACCTTATAGCTCAGACACCAACAGCCATAAAGAATACCACAGCTAGCAGGGCAGAATGTGACTAGAGGCAGAATTTCAGGTCTTCGTGTGGTACAAAAATAGGGCACTCTTGTCCCTGTGGATGTAGCTTGGGGGCAACCTGAATGAATGAGTGAGTGAATGAATGAATGAATGAATGAATGAGGGAAACAGGAACCCAACGCAGGAAGATGGGCATGAATATTACTGGCAAAACAGCTTCCCTTTTGAGGTTCTTAGTCTCAATAAAAGCATTTGAGACTAATAATTTCATTAGTATTTGAGGGGATAAAAAACCGCAACACAGGGCAGGCAACCCGTAACCTTTAGAGCTGCTGGGATGACAAATTAGAATAAAAGAGAAAGCCTTTCCATCTTGGTCAGGGTCCAAGAAAGCTGTAGGCTTCAACAACTAAGGTCCACAAATAGCTACATGGCAGAAAGGGGATGGGATGGGGACTTCAGAAAAAGACTGAATTTTTCCAGACTGTCATACAAAAAGGCAGTTCTTTAAGAAAGGGAAAAACAAAGTGATTCCTACATTTAATCCTAGGAGTCAGGAGCAGATAGATCTCTGTGAGTTCAAGGCTGGCCTGATACACATTGTGAGTTCCAGGTCAGCCGGAGTTACATGCTGAAATCCTGCCTCAAAAGAAAAAAAAAAAAAAAAAAAAAAAACTGAAAGTGGGAACTACTTCCAAGAATACGAGTGGGCTAGGGAGCTGAAAGAAGAAGACCCCAAGTGGCCAGGTCACTAAGCATATGACCCTTTATATGACATTTACACTTGCATTGTAGCCCTAGGTACGCGCGCAAACACACACACACACACACACACACACACACACACACACACACACACAGTTTGCATAGCAAGGATTCTCTGTACCTTAGGTGCAACCCAGGTAAGGAAAAACTTCCAGTCCTCTTGTGCAAACTAGTCAATGCAAGTTCTTTCTTGTATGGCAGCCAGGTTGGGAAGGACTTCTAGTCTGAAACAGGCCAGTACATGCTCTCTTTGTTGTACAAAGCCTAGGCTGGATGTACTTTCGGTCTCTCTGGCAACTGGCGTCTTATGTTAATCTCTATGTGACTGTCGCAGCCCCGGGTTTCCCACCACATCCCTTCCGTATCCTCCTGTAGCAAACGGAAGCAAATACAGAGGCCCACAGCCAGACATGCAGAAAATGAGAGACCATGGAACAGTCACCCAGAAAAGGGGTGTCTAGATCAAATCCCTCCCCTCAGGGCTCAGGGAACCTTGTAGAAGAAGAGGCAGAAGGTGCAAAAAAGCCAGCCAGCGAGGTGGAGGACACCAAGAAAACAAGGCCCTCTACATGAACACCGTCAAAGCTCATATGAGCTCACAGAGAATGAGGCAGCATGCGTGGGACCTGCGTGGGTCTGCACTAGCTCTTTCATGTGTATATTACCTCTTCCAACGTAGTGTTTTTATGGGATTCCTGAGTGTGTGAGCAAGTAGACTTCTGTTTCTTGTGTTTCCCCTTGGCATCTTTTCCTTTGTTTGCTATGCCCAATTCCAATGTGTTTTTGTTTTTATCTAATTTTATCTTATTATTAGAAGAGAGAAATGCAGTGAAGCAGTTCAATGCACATGAACCAGATTCAAGTTCCAGTTCTTACATACTACGTGACCTTAGGCAAACAATTGACAATGACTGCCCGTAATAACACCATGCAATCTAGAGTCAATGAGTGATTATCTAGATCACTTTGTACAAACCAGTCAATGACTGTGGGTATTTTCTTGATTCTTAACTGGTGTTAGAATCTATAGACTGACTACGGGTGGTACCATTCCCTAGGAAGGTGATCTGACTATATAAGTATAGTGAGAGTGATAAGCCAGGAGGAAGCATGTACACATTCATTCCTCTCTGCTCTCCACTGTAGAGGTGTTGTGACTAGCTACTTCACGGTCCTGATGCTGTGACTGCCTCTGCAATAGTGAGCTATAACTTGGAATTAAGGGCTAAAATAAAACCTGTTTGCTTGAGTTGCTTCTCCCTTTAGCTGCTTCTCTTCAGATATTTTATCACAGTAACAGAAATGAACCTATGGCACTATACTTCTGTCTCATCTGTAAGTAGGAATAATGATTTAATTACAGTTCTATTGCTGTGATAAGACACCATGATCAACTTATATAAGAAAATTTTTATTTGGGGCTTATTGTTTCAAAAAGGTTAGAGTCCATGACAAGCACAGAAGGGAGCATGGCAGCAAATGGGTAAGGTTGGCACTGGAACCATAGCTGGGAATGTACTTCTTTTTTGTTTGTTTGTTTGTTTGTTTGTTTGTTTTTTTCGAGACAGGGTTTCTCTGTGTAGCCCTAGCTGTCCTGGAGCTCACTGTGTAGACCAGGCTGACCTCGAACTCAGAAATCTGCCTGCCTCTGCCTCCCAAGTGCTGGGATTAAAGGCTCGTGCCACCGTTCACAGCCATGACACAGAAAGAGACATCTAACTACGAATGGTGTGGACTCTTGCAACTTCAAAGTACATGCATGTAGAGGCCCATGGTTGACATCAGGAATCATCCCCCATCGTTCTTCCACCTTATCCATTGAGGTGAATTGTCCATTTCAATCAAGCCCAGAGCTCACTGATATGGCTAGTCTTGCTAGCTAGATTCCTCTGGGGATCCCCTGTCACTGCCTTCTGAGTCTAACATATTTCATAGAAGATCAACTATACATGCAACAGTAAACTTTCTACTTGCTGTATTTTTCTTAGGATTAAAGTCACTATTTTGCACCACAATAATCCCTGATTAAGGTGATGAGGACTGAGATACCACCCTGCCCCAAGTTTCTGTTGTTGGGCAATTCAAGATGCTTGGAAGTCAGAGCCTATAAAATCCTTGCAAACCTCATGAGAAAAAAAAAATCAAAAAATTTGCACCAAGCAGGGAAAACCAAGGTCACCGGTCACTTGAAATAAACAATGTGATTTCGTGCTATACAATGACCTAAAATTTAGGAGCATTATCTATTGGGCACACCCTGTAATCATTGAAAGAGTTTGCATACGCATATAAAGTTAATATAATACTACTACATATTGAATTCGTTCAGTATAAAAGTTAAACACAAAGTCACATAAAACTGTTAATTTAGCCAGGTGGTGGTGGCTCATACTTTTAATCCCAGCACTTGGGAGGCAGAGGCAGGCTGATTTCTAAGTCTGAGGCCAGCCTGGTCTACAGAGTGAGTTCCAGGACAGCCAGGGCTACACAGAGAAACCCTGTCTCAAAAAAAAAAAAAAAAAAAAAAAAAAAACCCAAAAAACAAAAAAATAACAAAAAAAACCCTGTTAATTTATTACTGTATGTTTGTTCCTATGAAATCTTCCAAGACTCATATTAAAAACATACCATCTCCTAAAAAGAAATAGATGACTACATACCTGTAATCCGAGTACTTAGGAGGTGGGTCAAGAAGAACAGGAGTCCAAAGTTCTCTCCAGTACATAATGAGCTTAAGCCAGCACAACCTACATGAAGCCCTGTCCTTTAAGAAATGCATTGATCAAGGTCAGGATCTGGAAGCAGATTGGACCAGGGGCTATACTTGGGGTCTTAGGTTTTACAAAGAGAGATATGATGATGGATTATTGTTCACTATTAAACTGAAGGTTGAGACCCCCATATACCCCCTTAGACCCCAATAAAATCCTGGCTCCCACCAAGCCCCCTATTAAAGCTCCTCAGCCTTCACTCCTCCCCAGTGGCTCCCCTATCGGGCTGACCAGCCTTGTTAACCAAGATATAGTTCCCACTCCCAAAGAGTTACCATGCTCAGTTCATTTAGTTCACGGAAGCTTTTCAGGTCATCAATAGCAATAACCCCAATGCTACCAATTCTTGCTAGCTTTGTCACAAAGTAGCCCTCGCCCTTATTATGAGGGGATTGCCTTTGTTGGGACAGTTAACCTATCTGATGATGCCTCACAGTGCCACTGGCAACAATATAATGCCAGACTCACCTTGTTTGCCATTACTGGGCAGGATATGAGGGAAAGATCCTCTTCTCACATGCCCATCTTTGTAATCAGACTTTCCTCAGCCCAATGCATCTCTTTACCTCCTGCCCCACTTGAGGGATGGTGGGCATGCCCCTCAGGAGTTACTCCATCTGTCAACTCTCATGTACTCGAAAACACTCAGGATTTTTGTGTTCTGGTACAACTACTTCCCAGACTTGTGTACCATCCCTAAGAACAATTATTGTCCCACTGGGATGAGAGCCAGCTCAGGGTTAAGAGAGAACCTATAGGGATAACTGTTTCTGTCTTGCTGGGACTGGGACTGGGGGTGGTTGGAACAGGCCACAGGAGTGTCATCAGTGGCACTCCAACGCCAGAGCGTCATCAATTGCACTCCAATGCCAGAGTGTCAATCAGAGGAGTCTTAGGTCCACTATGGATGCTGATTTCCAAGATCATTTCCATGATCCAGGAATCCTTGAGTCCTCCAAAACAGGAGAGACCTCCTCTTTCTCCAGCAAGGAGGTCTGTGTACGGCCCTGGAAGAACAATGCTGTTTTTACATAGACCATTCTGGAATTGTAAAGGACTCAATGGCCAAGGTTAGAGAGGGACTGGCCAAGAGAAAGAGAGAAAGAGAGCAGAGGCAGGGGTGGTCTGGATCTTGGTTTAACTCTTCCTCTTGGCTCACTACTTTGATTTCTACCCTCTTGGGAGCGTTAATAATCCTGATGTTGCTTTTAACTTTTGGCCTCTACATTTTTACTGCTTGCTGGCCTTTATTAGAGAATGCATTAAGTACAGTCCAGATTATGATGTTAACATAACAGTATCAAGAATTGGGCCAGAGTGAGTTATAATTTCATGACTAAAATACTCACGAGAAAGAGGGGGGAATGTGTGACCCTAAGAACATAAGATAGTTGCTGAAAGACCTTGCCAGGAATGTACACTCCCTTCCTGGAATGTCCCAGTAATACAAACTTTATGCCCTGACTGCAGGGCAGGGCAGGTGCAGATAATGACCAAAAATGTTTCAGTTTCCCCTTCTGGTGATTAAGACCACACTTTGCCTTGACCCACCAATGCAGCTCCGGCCTCAAATGGGTGTAAACCAATTCATGCTGTTACCAAAGTTCTACCCTCAAAAATTGTATAAAAAATCGCTTCTTGGCCTTTTGGCTAAGATCAAGTGTAAAAATTGTATAAAAACTGTGTGCTTGGAATGTTGGGGGGTCTCCTCTGCCCCGATTGCAGAATGGCCCCAGCATGCTGGATCAATAAACCTCTTGCTTGTTGCATCGAAAAAAAAATGCAGTGCTTACTCAGGCTAATCCCGGCACTCCAGAGGCAGAGGCTAGTAAATCTCTGAGTTTGAACCCAGTACATAGCATCCTCTTGTAGAAAAGATACATTCAGAGTGATAGGGAAGAAATGAATTTGGAAATAATTTTCCAATTGTTCATCAGAACATAAAGGCAGATGGTTGGGTACCCTGAGGATAAAACTATAGTAACTGTAAGACCCTGTCGAGCCTTAGCTTACTGAAGACCCCCTGAATGAATCACATGGAGCCTGAGCAATGCAAAAAGCATGAGGATTTTTAATGTTCCAGTGCACTGGGGCCATCGCAGACCCTAAGGAGAGGAAGCAATGATATCACACAACTTGTTCAATGAGCTTTTATACAGGGCAGCAGCCATTAGACATAATGTGATTGGCAAAACAGTATGACCTGTAAAACTGATTGGTCTTCAGGGAATGAGGTGGCAAGGACTTCCCTTGTCAGAAAGTGGGCAAACATCCTCCCTGTGGCTCTTTTTTCATAAGATGCATGGAGAGAGATACTGAAACTGTGGCTATACTGTGTTCTCCTATTGTACCTGAACAAGAGGCTCACCATGCAGAGGCTGGACCACATCAGGAGAAACGCAAACAGGATATCTCTAATCATTAGTGCAGTTACACGTGACATGGTGGAGTGACAGCAGACCTGGCTACTTTGGCAGTATATCTGGGAATACCTAGAACCCACAACAGTGAATTTGATTTTTCCCTTTACATTTTTAACCGTGGGAAGATAGAGAAATGTGTTGATGATCCAGATGACGAGGGGTAATGGAAAAATGCATGACTCAAGCTTGAATTTAAGCCATGCCCACTTGGAATGGTTAGAACTGACAGTGATGGCTTGAAATACACTCAGTAGCAAGATAGTACAGAGAGAAAGGCCCCTAGTAACACTGTATGCATACAAAACTACCTTACATGCAACATCATGGAAAAGCAGTCTGACTGCAAAAGATCTCATGACATCTGGTATCAGCTTGAACATGATGCTCAAAACATTGACAAGCATTAGATGTGTGAAGATCATATCTATGGGCTTCTTCTGATGCGGCTGAATTAAGAAGGTGTACATGTATAGTATGAAGAGGAGCAAGTTTCCCAGGAGTCCAATGAAAACTTCTGACAGGAGGATGAATCCAGAAATTAGGTCTTTCTGAAACATTATCTTAATGAAGTCTTCATTGTTCGGCTAGGCTAAGGCAAACTAAGTAAATATAAATGCATGATGTTGTGATGTTAAAAAATCAATGGACTAGGTGGATGAATATAGTGATTGGCAGGTAAGCACAGGGAGACTGTAGCAAAATGTGCACTATGGATTAGCAGTGACCCTTCCAGGAACAGGATTCCATTATTTCTGAAAGCCTGAGGGTAGAAAAGTCAGGGTTAAGGAACTCCTATGGAACCCTGACCCACTCCAACACTTTAATGTTAGAATGAGCATACATTTTAATCATATGGTTAAATGGGCATTGTAAAGAACTTAAAAACTAAACACCGAGAAGACAATCCATTAAAAAAATGGTACCGACTTGAATATTGATTTCTTTTTTTGTTTCTTTGTTTTTGTTTTTTTCGAGACATGGTTTCTCTGTGTAGCCCTGGCTGTCCTGGAACTCACACTGTAGACCAGGCTGGCCTTAAACTCAGAAATCCACCTGCCTGTGCTTCCTAAGTAGTGAGATTAAAGGTATGTGCCACCACTGCCTGGATAGATTGCTTTTTTTTTATGGTGACATTTTTATTGGTTATTTTATTTATTTACATTTCAAATGTTATCCCCATTCCCAGTTTCCCCTTCACAAACCCCCTATCCCCTTCTCCCTCCTCTTTCCTCTATGAAAGTGCTCCCCCACACCCCACTCCTGCCTCAGCAGCCTATCTTTCCCCTATTCTGGTCATTAAGCCTCCATTGTACCAAGGGGCTCCCCTCCCAGTGATGCCAGATAAGGCA
>JADRCD010222845.1:0-10454 GCA_019843815.1 Montemys delectorum
CACCAAAGCAGAAGCTGCTCTCGCAGGGATGGTTCTACTCAGATGCTGAAATGCCTCCCTTTAAAATCTACACAGCTGAAAACGGGGCAGGAGCCAAGTTTAGATCACACAACCTCAGCCAACACCACTAGAACCCTCCATCATGAAATACAAGGTACTGTCCTACACCCTAAAGTCTGTCGCATGTGTTTTGCAGTTGCCCCCGTTGTTTAGGGCTCTGTCTTCCTTGAGAACCTCACAAGAAAAAGGATGACCCGGATAGGTGACCTGAATGGGGTGACCCACATGGCAGAGTGTGAAATTCCTCTGTCCTCTTGCCAAGATTTCATATTTATTTTAAGCTCCCCAGGCAGCTGTATAGGCATTGCTGCAGTTCCGTTGATGTCTGTTTTGAACTTTTCTGTTTCCTGACTCATTTATCACTGCAAAGCACCTAGGGAAGACTTCACTGTCCCATCTATCTCGGCTTATCTCCATCTATGACTGCTTAATAATTTATAGAAAACTCATGAATCACCCCCGCATTCCAATTTCAACATACCAAGGCTACAGATGCCCATTCTCTTGCGTTTGAAACATGCTGGTAACAGAGCGGACCCATTGCCACTCAAGACGGGAGAACTTCTGTGAGCCTAGAAGGAGGGGCAACTAGGTTCGACCATAAGCTAGATCTTAGTGACAGCAACCTCATCTCAAACCATGATTGGCAGAAATCAATTCTTCCCCACGGGACTTTCACCCTTAGATAAGTTTCTAAGACAACTCGATATTGCATTAAATTTCATTTCCATCTAATTGTGCTGCCGAGTAAAGAAATAAATCCTTGAGCATTTCCCCTCTGATTTCTAAATGGGTAGAGATAAAATACACACTGATGGAAAAAAACAAAAGTCCCAAACAGTGACCTGAGTCAAACATGGTTATAAGGTTTCTAAAGGAAACTGTGTGGATTGAGATTGGCCAAGCTCCCTGTCTATTTGCGCTGATTTAATTTCCACAACACAGTGGCCCGCTAACCCTGTTTCGAGCTCAATTTAGCACTGTGAGGACTGACTTTTTCCTTTTAAGAATCAATCTCTGCATCTTACAAAAGTTTCACACTAGTGATTTACTACATCAAGTCTCCTTTCCCCTGAACAATGGTTTTTGACTTGGCAGTTGTAGTCACAAGATGGGAGGCTGAAGGAAACAGAGAGAGTCCTGAAATTGTGACCTAGGGTCCCACAGTGTCACACCAGGCTGCAGTCAGGACAGAGCACCACCTGATCAAAGGAGATGCATGTGTGATTAGGTGACATATAGACTGGGGTGGCATTTCAATCAAAGGACAATGCAGCTTATATTCAGAGAGTCCCAGCATCCACTGATAGAGAGATGATACTGACCAGGTCACTGATACTCCCTCTGAATATCAATCACAGTGATGGAAATGAATGGGTAAAGCAGCCAAGCCTTATCTTTCGTCTAAACCACGTTCCTAAGATAGTGAGCTATCTTTCCTACTGTATTGGCTTTTCAGCTCTGCCCACTCAAGCCTGGGCTTTTCTCCTGATGACCAAGTCAGCTCAAGGTTGTTTTTGTATCTCTGCTTAGTACAAGGATGTTGAAAAGAATGGAAAATACACCTCACAGCATATTACAGTGGTGAAATTGTGGTAGTTGCTAGGTTTGCATAGGAAAAGAATTGGGAGCTTCTTTAAAGGCGAGGTTTCTTGATTATTGGTGGGGAGGGACATCTGGAGAATAGACATACACACCCTTGCTATCCCTCATAAGGATCTTTAGTTAGATTGGCATTGACTTTGACCACTGAAAAAATAGGAAATTCTTGGACTTCCCATGGGGATCAATTACTCCTGTCTCTGTGAAGTTGTTGTCTCCTTTCCCGGTCTTGGTTCTCAGTCTTAAGTTAGTACCCATGTTTTCAGGTCATTTTTTTTGAGGGGGTGGGTGTTAAGTTTTGCTAATTAAAATAGTACATTAGAACACACTTCCATCAACACACATAGAGGGAAGGGAACAAATGTGATTATGGCCCAACAAGAGGCAAGATACAAGCTACCTTCTTGTTGTTTCTGTTCTACATTTCTCATCTAACTTAGACTTGATTTGTGTTTTCTCAATAGTGTCTTAGGAAACTGAATCCTTTGGCTCTAGTTGGAACATTGTGAATTGTGTCCACACTGGTTTTAACTTCAACGATGCTAGTATTCTTCTCATAGGAAACTACAAGTAGAAGTGTCCCACAGTTCTGTTTCCTTAGGATCACATCTCAATTATGTTGTAAGTCAATTAATAGTGTGGCAAGTGGCAGTATTAACTGACAGTCTGCTCTTGTCCTCCAAGCTTAATAATGGCAGGTAGTGTGCGATGTAGGGATTCTTGCCAGGTTACCCACACCCACTGCTTTTTCCTTGCTAGCTTTCTACAGTCCAACTATAGAGACTGGGAAGTCTGGATATTTCCCATCTTTGTTTGTAGTCAGGTCCCCGAGACCTGACCAGTGAGATAAAGAGAAGTGCTCATGGGGTAGAAGAACTGCAAGGAAGGACTGAAGATTCTAATGGAAAGTTATTTTTTAAATTCTTTTTTACTATTTAATCAGATGTGAGCATACGTGTGTGTGCATGTGTGCGTGTGCGTATGCGTGTGCGTGTGCGTGTGTGTGTGTGTGTGTGTGTGTGTGTGTGTGTGTGTATCTGTATGTGAGTATATGGAGGTGAGTGCAAGTGCTCACAGAAGTGAGAGACATCAGATTCCCATGGAGGATAGAATTATAGGTGGCTGTGAGTTGCCCAACATGGCTGCCGGGAGCTAAACTTTGGTCGTTTTCCAGAGCAGTACACAGTCTTAATGGCTAAACTATCTCTCTAGCCTCCTGGAGGGGGGGAGTTTTACTCCTGGGTTTCATCTATATGTTCTTGTGATATATGTGTTTTGCCTTGTGATTATATTATGTTCATCTATATGTGATGTGGGATCACAAAAGAGGACTTTGTTGGTGACAAAAATACCAACAAACACTAGTGACAGCTGGAGGAACAGAACAATATTTTTTAATGACAAGTGAGCAGCTAAAACCTGTCTTAGGACAGCTATGTCTGAACTTGTAGCCATGCTAGTAGAATGACTTTCCTATTATTTGAGTTTAAAAAATTCTTGTCTGCTTCCTTTTGTAGGGCTGAAGAATTAACCTTGGTTGTTACTATATCCTGGCCCTAAGAAGCATGACCTTAAGCAGGCTCTTCTGTCTGTGGCTTCCTCCTAGCATTTTGCACAGGGCCAGACTATTAATGTATGCTGAACTGGAAAAGCATGGCTTCTTCCTTGCCCTCAAATCACCTTCCTCCAGTTTTCATGTGCATAGATTTATCTCTTTCTCTCTACCACATAGCCAGTTTTCCTTTCCACTTGCTTAACTAGCAATACAGAGTGGTTTGTGTCCTCTTGTCCATACATTATGGAGGTGCTGCGTTATTTTTCAACTGTGCAAATATGAAAGCAGTTTCCTGTGAGAGAATGCGTACTCCAGTCTGCACGTAGTATCCATTATAAAATTATGCCTTCCAAGGGAACCTGCCCTCCTCAGGAGTTTTGCTCTCTCTGCTCACATGCAGGAAGGCTCTCCATGCTTGCTGAGCTGTGAAAATCCAGATGGTAGGAGGGGGGAGCACTGTGCTGTTCCCATTAAAAGGCACACAGCTTCTCCGGGATGACCAGATATCCAGCATGTGTGGTAACACGGGTACGTGTTGGCTGATGGAAGAGGAGGCTTCCCTACAGATGGAGGGATACTTCCCCACAGGATGGTGGTGTCTTCACAACTAGTCTCTAAACGCAGAAAAATGCAGTGGGAAATTGATAGCTGTCCAGACTTGCCTGGGAGCCTGTGTAGGGAAAGGTGGAATCCACTGTCAAGGTGTCTCCCATCTGTCACCTGCTCTTCTGAAACATGGAGGAATAATGAACTACTCAGGTGATGCAAACCCTGCCAATCTTTCAGATCAGCAATGCAGGGCATCATCAGGTCATCCAAACAAGGCAGGAGATCTGTAGCTGACCCTGTTGTTGGAGCTTCAGGTCCAAGGAAAGAGAGAGTGAATGGTAGGCAGTTCCTAGTTAGGCACTGTGCCACCCAAACACACTTATAATGACATCTGATTGGCATATTTTCAGTCAGAAATTGTGCTGTGCCAGATGCTCTGAAGTCAGTAAGACAAGATGTCCATTCCATGGAAGCTAAAAATCCCCTATTTGAGAGTTGGCTCAAATGTTACTTTTCTAGGGAAACAGTGTGACTTCTCCCAAGGCCAGGCCAGCCCCCTTTAATTTGCAGCCTCATTGCCCCCTTACTTCCTCTTCATAAGTTATCATCTCTCATCATTAGCACTTATTACAGTGGTATTGGGATCATTTGAATGCTTCTCTCATGCACTAAATTATAAACTCCACAAGGAACCCTCAGTGCCTAGCTGAATGTCACAGCATAGAACAGATGCCCCCTCAATGTTCTGTTCTTTGGTGGATTGTCGAGAGTGAGCCAAAACTGAAGTAGACCAAAATAATCTCCAAGCACAGTAACGAAAAACCACTGGATGGATGAACAAGAGTTTTTCTTAAGGTGTGTGGAACCCAGGGAGCGGTTACTTAGAACAATGAATGATGACTATAGAACCAGATAATGAATCAGTGAAGAACAGGGTCCTGTGAGCTACAGGCAGAGAAAACACACAGTTAGGGAAGAAAGGGGACCAAGGTAGAGTGATCCTTTGGAGAAGACAGGGAGGTAATGATAAGACAGGTTATGAATTCTGAGCTTATGGATGTGATACAAAAGGACCCATTTAAGGAGTATGTATTATTTACATGCCATGGAGCTAGTGGAATAGGGATATACTAAAAAATTTTCCCCGAGCACAAGTCCTTGAGCTTTGGAATATTCCATTTAGAGCACTGAGAAATTATGGTAGATCGAGGCATAGTTAACAGTTGTTGAAGGGAGGCTGTGGAGACAGCTTATTTGATGCATATCACACAAAAATGAGGTTCTGAGTTTAGATTCCCAGCAGCCATATCTATGTGCTCCTGAAATCTCAGTGCTAGGATGGGGAGTGGGAACAGAGACAGGTGGATCTCCAGAGCTTGCTGTCCAGTCATTCTACCCAATAGGTGAAATCTAGGTTTAATGAGAGACTGTATCTCAAAAAGAATGGTGAAGAGTGATTGAGGAAGATACCTCTCTCCACCCCCCCCTCACACACACACACATACACACACACACACACACACACACACACACACACACACAGTAGGGGGAGAGGTTGTTCTAAGATGCTAGTAATGGAGGGACTATGAATCCCAGTTTTCAAAAGCAATAAGAAGTTGCTGCTGCAGCTTGAAGTGACACACACCTCTGCTACATCCTTGCATTCAAGAGATTTCTGTTGTATACACTAAGGGCAATTGAGCATTAGGCCTGCTACATTCTTTCTTAAATTATATATGGACCCAAGGAATGAATGCAAATAGTAAGAAATGAATTGGTGTTTTCTCCCCTAAACATGAAGTTTCTATGGCAACATAAAGGTGTGGTGGCTGTTAATTTACACACTATTATGGTAAGGTGGTTTTTCAGTGGTCACGTATGCCAACAACGTTTTGATAGATCAATTGAACTTTTATTGTCTTTGTTTCTAACCAGAAGTTTTTGAAGACAATGATAAAAATATTATTCTACTACAGTTAACATTTTTCCAACCTTAAAAGCAAGACCAGACACACAGAGTAAACAGGAAGACAGAATGAATGGTGCCAATTTCACACCAATGGGACTCAACCTTTAATAAACATTCCTAAGGAAAGACACCTCTTGCTTTTCTCTCTCCATTCGCAACTGGAAACTTTGAAAACACTTTGTATTTCAGTTTCCAGAAAGTCAAATGCAATTCATACAGTTTATATAACAGTGAAAAATATCAAACAGAAAAATCAAGAAAGAATAAATGTGAATAGATTCATTCATTAACCCACTCATCCATTCGTCCATTATTCTACCCAGCCAACAGATTTTTAAATGCACTAGCCTGTGTCAAGTACTCTTTCAGGCATTGAGATAACTCACTATAAAATAAAATAAAATAAAATAAAATAAAATAAAATAAAATAAAACAATCTGTCCACACAGAGCTCATGTTCTAGTTATAAGGAAAAGACAGCAGCCAATAGACACAACAAATAATATTTTGTATTGTGTTCTGTGAGGATCAACTAGAACTGAGCAGGGGAGATGAACAGTGTTGAGATTGGAGAGAGGCTGTAACTCATATAGGGAGTCATGACAGGCCTCAAGAGAACCTGAAGTAAGCAAAGGGTTTCCAGATTGAGGGGGGCACGGAGAGATCCTAAGATGGAGCATGCATATGTCAAGGAATAAGGGTGACCATTTCAGGGCAAAGAAGGAGAAAATGAAGGAGTAACATTGAGAAGTCAGATCGTGCTAAGCTCTTGCACAACGCAGCAAGCACTTTGGCTTGGACTGAGTGAAACGGCCACAACAACACAAGATACTTGGAGGCCACCAAACTGCACATTTAAAAGTGGCTAAAACAAAATTTTAATGGGATCCCACCCTTAGACAAAGAACTACAGGCAACTATCTGTTGCTGAGGGACGGAGTGCTAGTATTTTCCAGGGATGAACTCCCTGACTGGTTATCTAATAACTGGTCAGCCCTGTGACATACATATAAGAAACACCAAATAGGCACAAGAGGCTGTATTTATATGTTTATGTATATATAATGTGTGTATGTAACAATTATAATGAAAGAGTTGTCATCAATTTGAGAAGGAATGAAAGGGAATGAGAGGAGATCAAGGGATGGGTCATGGAAGGGGCTGGGATAAAGAAAAAGAAGGGGGGAATGATACAATCATTTTAATTAAAAACTTAAAAACTATTTTGTCATATACATTTTACTATAAAGAAAAATGGAAGATTGTTGGGGAATAGTCAATAGAGGAACAGTTTGAGGCTGTGAGGCTGTGTATGGAGGGGTGCACTAGAGAATGCAATAGATAACCCAGGGGAACGATGGAGACACTGTGGTCAAGGCAGCTGCTGTGGAATCAGGGAGAAGCCACATTCTGCATGCATGCTGAGGGCAACCTGTTGGAATTTGCTGAAGAACTGACGTCAGGAATGTCTTCATGGTCTTTGCTCTTAGCATTGTCAGAGTGGAGATTTGAATTTTAAGGGTGAAGCAGGCTAGTGCAAGATGAGCAGATATTCAGTTCCATGAATAGGAAATGTGAGAGTTTCTAAATAGAGCTTGTGTGGGGGCTGCTGGAAATAGGGTCTGGAGTTCAGGGATTTTGAGATTATTAGCATTCAGACAGCATTTAAAGGCACAAGATGGTGTAAATCTCAAGGAGAGTGTTTACTGAAAGAAAAGAACAGAACCGTCAGGCATTTATCTCTAAGAAGGTGAGGAAAGGGGCTGGAGAGATGTCTTAGCAGTTAAGAGCACTGCACACATGTAGTGCACATACATACATACCGCCACACTCTCATATACATAAAATAAAAATGAATAAACATTTCCAAAAAAGGTAGTGGAAAACTTGGTGTCCTGAATGACAAGTGACATGTGGAGTGTGTCATGTTGTCCAGTACTGCTGATAGGCAAGGGAGAAGGCTCGAACATACCTTTGCTCTGTAACAGTCACATTTAATTTGGACAAGCAGAATTTCTGTGGATCTGTGGAAATGTATTTAAAAGAGACCAGATGGACAGAAATTTGAGACGATAGCTATAAGTAAATATTTCAAAGACTGTGCTACACAGAATGACAAAGAAATAAGCGTGCTTGTGTGTGTGTGCGTGTGTGTGTGTGTGTGTGTGTGTGTGTGCGTGTGTGTGTGTGTGTGCGTGCGTGCGTGCGTGTGTGCGTGCGTGCGTGTATGTGTGTGTGTGTGTGTGTGTGTGTGTATGTTCCACAAACACAGTAGTTCATAGCTGAATGCTTGTCTCTCATGTGTGAGGTATTGGGTTTTATCCCTAGAGCAGCACAGAAAGGGAGAAGTGTGGAGAGGAACGAAGGGAGGATTGTAATGAAATTTATACTACCACCGAAATAATAACATACTTATATGTGAGCGAGAAAGTCGCAACAGCTGAGCAGAAATGAATGGCAAAGAAGAAACAGGGTGGCATCGCTAGACGAACCCAGAGCTGAACTTACGCAGGAACACACCTTACCGAGGACTTGTCACCACATTAACACTGTCACCACAGGAACACGTGTACAGGCTCCATTTCTACCCGATGCCAAAAGACAGATAGTAATAAAAAAGTTATTGAAACCCTGTCTTCACATAAGCCTTACCAGAACTCTTAAGTCATTTAACACTGTACTTAATGTCACCAAACTCCACATCTGAAAATGATGGAAATGGCGTATTTTATGACATATGGATATCTCACCAACTTAAAATCAAAGTGGAAGGCAGCCAGAGAGTACAAAGTTTCTCCCACATTTTGGCGGTTCAGAGATCCTCGTGCAGCTGTGAGGACACCAAACCCCTATTGTTGTTTTGCTTCGTCCTCCCTTCCCTCCTCTCCCCACCTTCCTTTTCTTTTGAAGCCAGGCACAGAAAGGGCTCTATTCTTTTAGCTACCAGTTTGCCTGCCAAGCAGAAGGCTGCTCACCCGAAGCACTTTGAAGTGATGCGCAATTACCACAAGATCACTTCCACATGGGCAGTCTGACCTGCTTGTGGCACTTGCTGAGCGGCTTTCCCCACTGTCCCTATCTTATGGAAACAAGTCTGTCAGAAGTGGAGAGAATCCCCTGTTACGCTCGTCCTTGACCTGTGTGAGCTTTATAGACACTTGCCGATGGCCAGGCCAGGGCGAGGGTGCCAAGAACAGATCAAGCAATTTCCATGTGTGTCTTCCAGGAAGTCTGTCTTTAATGGAGACTCTGGCTGCACATTTCTTACTGTGCTCTGTCTATAGGGGAAGGATTGTTATTGTCTCAAAGAAGACTCAACGGAAATTAATGAGCGATTGACGTAGCTCCAAGCACATTCAGTCTTAGGGAGAGGCCACCATTGCAGATTAGAAAGGCAGACTTGCTCTCTGGAAATGTCATTTACTGAAATTGCTTTATTACATTCCAGGCACAGAACTAGACGCCCTGTGGGTACCCCTCCTCCAAGGTCTGTTTCCAACCTCAACCAGTGATTACAGAGCGTATGCTTTGGGTTTTATGTTATGTCATTTAATTAACACTCCGATTCCTTGACCTTAAGATCTTTCTCCATCGTTCAGTTAGAGAAATGATAGCCCAGATGGGTCATATAACTTGTTCCAGTTTGGAAGGTTAATGATTAGGGGAGCTGGGATTCGAACACAACTGTAGTTCCCGAACCTGCTTTTGTGTTCAAAGCATGGTTTTATTCTGTAGTCGGGGCCAGCCTGGAACTCACTATGTAGTGCAGGCTGGCCTCAAACTCAGGGCCTTACACTCAAACTCCTGCTTCTGTGTCTAGAGTCTGGGATAGAGCCAGTGCACTTTTTTAAAAAAAATCATTATATATTATTGCATATGTATATGAATACATATATGTATGTGAATGTGTATGGCCATGGGTGTGTGTAGAGTGAAAATGACAATTCTCCTCCTACCATGAGGGACCTAGGGACTGAAGTCAGCTTTTCAGGGCTGGTAGCAAGTACCCCTACTTGCTGAGCCATCTGCCTGGCCCATTGTTTTATGTATTTCAAATTGTTTGAAATTGCATATTTTTTTATGCTTGTGCATGCACGCATGTTGTTATGTGCTTGTGTGTATCTTTGTGGGCACACATATATAGCATAAGTGTGGAGGCCAGAGGACAACTAGCAGGAACTGGTTCTTTGAGAATTAGTGTCTTCTGGAAATAAAGCGAGAATGGTTTCCTTTAAAACTTGGCTAATCTAGTGGGCATCCTCCTATTTGAGTATGGCTCATTTAACTTGAGTTATGGTACAAATGCCAACAGATAGCTCAAGTCTATGAAGGGTGTATGTTATCTCCCTTCTAGGAGATAACTATGTTATGAGTTCCCTGAGAACAGAATCATATCTGTTTCTTTGACATCTCCCTAGCCTTTCTCCTAGTACTTAGACTCTTACACGGTGCACAGCAAACATGACATAGCTGGTTCACAGCCGGCAGGTTAGGATGCTCAGGAGGGACAACTGCTGGTTTATATGATGCATAGGCGAGCTTACTGGCCTAGACCTTGTTAGTTCCAATGTCCATGGCTGTAGCATCTTGGTCTTTGATATTTCTAAAATAAAACTGGTTCTTGAGAAAACCAGCAGCCATTTCTTTCAGAAGCAGTACCCCAAACACAGTAAATGGGTAGGGAATGGAAATCACATCAAGTTTCCATTTTCCAAGTTA
>JADRCD010222846.1:0-35104 GCA_019843815.1 Montemys delectorum
GCTTTCCGGAATCATTGTCAAAGCCAATGTCAATGTCATACTGACTTTTAAATTCCATAAAGAAGAGGTCCTTGGACCTCTTTACTCAGGCCCCCCACTCCCCACAGTCTGCTTTCTTTATTCTGGGATTAGATTCTGGAGAGAAGCAAAACAGATTAAAATAGTAAGCAAAGTCTAAACAGTGCCTGTGGGTTGTGACCCAAACTAGGACAGGGTCACCATCAAACATTTTAGGAGTCGTGACAAGAACAGAGCAGAGCAGACATGCCACAGCTATCCAGCCCTGTGAACAACGCTTGTTCTTTTGGCTTTGGCCTATGCTCTCCCTTCCCCCACTCCTGCAAGCCAAAATATAAGTCATTCTTACGATGTCTTATCCTGATTTTGACTATTTGTTCATCCCTCTGATGCAACCATTGGGAATGGAGGCATCTGTCCTCAGTAAGGGCTACAGTGGGTCACAAAATTCAAGACAATTTGGAAAAAATAAGCATATACTCTATCTTAGCTGAGTGACATTTTAAATTTGTTTAGAATGCATATGAAATGAGACTGACTTCCTCAGGTATGTTCTGGTAGAGTATGAGCTAAGCCCCCTGGAGTCGTCTATGGTGCATAGGCTTTTATCTGATGGGTGTCTGGACTGGGGAAGCCCAAGGCTGAGCAGCTGGGATGGGCAAGGACTAAAGGCTGGTGACACAGAGTCTTATTTCCTGTAGAGGTGTGTCCAATTTGACACCTGTTCTAAGGAGACTGATGTATCAGAACTTTCACAAGTCTCATTGTTGCCACCAACCCAATTCTGCTGCACCTACAGAACTTCTTAGGCCTTGCATGGTGCTACATGGGCTCTCCTATTACACATGCAGGATGTGGTTTCCAGGGGAGATGCCTTCTCTGCATCTACCTCTAGACATATGTCTGGTGAAAGCCTGTATACCATAGACCGCTCTAGGGAATTTAGCTCATATTCTACAAGAACATACCTGAAGAAGCCATTCTCATTTCAAATATGTTCTAAGCCAATTTAAAGTATTAAATTTAAGAGTTTAAAATGTCAGTCAGCTAAGATAGAGTGTATTCTTAGTTTTCCCCTAAATTTTCTAACTGCCCTTGAGGCTCCGGTCTCTTCAACAGCACTCAGACAGGAGTGCGACTGCTGTAGTACCCAACTGTCTATTTAACAACGTGCCGCATTGTTCATTTTCTAGCTTGTCTAGAAATGGGGAGGAGACCTTAACGGCTGCCTTGGTGACCTTTGACACCTGTTTTAAGGTGACTAATGTATCAGAGCCTTCACAAGTCTCATTGTTGTCATCTGCCAGGCATGGCTTTGTCACTTAATGTAACTTGCTATGAACGAAGAGTCTTCAGGAATCACCAACTTTCACCAAAGACACTTGGGCCCCAGAATAGAACTGTTCTTAAATTACTCATTAAGAGTGTTCTCTCTGCAGTGAAAGAGTCCTTTTGTTTTCCTCCAAGGCACGGCCTTTTGTTTTTCTGACTCTGCCATAGTGTCCTGCAGACTCAGAAAGAAGAGTAGAATATCTTTGTTTCTGTTGAGGGTGCTGAGCCTTCAAGACTTCTCAGCCACAGGCTGGCTTTGCACCACTCTGGGAAACTGCCAAAGGGTTCATCCAGGAAGAGTTGCAAACTCTAGGGCCCCAACGTCTGCAGAAGGGCAACTCATGCTCAGGGGATGCCTCAGGAAGATGGTGACTACGGAACTCTGGCCAGCTCAAGTGTTGAGTGTGGCGAGCGCAGCTCTGGCATGCCTTTGCCATTCTTCCACATTCCCTCTTTCTTGCTGAAAAAATGGTTAGACTATATTCCTAAAGCTAGCCACCAAGGTCTGCTTCCTTATTTGATCACTACCTCCTCCTGAGGCTTACTACCAGGTCCAGCTATTGAAGTATTGAAAGTCCAGCAATCAAAAGCCCCCCTTGTCTCACCTAATTAACATGCCCAATTAAAATTAAACACCTCACCCTAACACAGGGCTTTCCCCTTTATCTTTGTAAACTACCATTTTCCTGTTGGACAAATCTGTCTCCCTTCTATCCAGAGGCAATCCTTTGTCTCACTTCTGGTCAAATACCCCTTCCCCATCTTGCTCCCTTTTTCCTTCTCTCTCCTCTACCTCTTGTCTTTGTCTTTTATTCTCTGCCCTCTGTATCTCTGGGGCAAATAAATCTCCTTTGTGCTGAGTGAAAACTTTGTCTTGGGGTGCTCTGAGCCAATCCTGATCCTTTACTGTTGAACTCTAGGGATCTTGCGTCACGTATATGTCTGGCTGAATGAGGAGGGAGCATTGTCAATATTTGCTCTGTACTGCTGTCTGAACCCCTTACTGTCTTTTCTGCTAAGAGGATACCAGGATGTGGGTATAGGCTGGTAAAAGATGCTATTTTCCTGTGAACACTATGGCCTTCCCTACTTTGGAGGAGCTGGGGAGCATAAGGACCCCTCACATCTTATCTTTGCAGATAGCCTTTGCTTTACTACAAGTGTGAGCAGAGCATCAACCAATGGGTGGGCACTGTCCCTGCATGCATGAAGCTTTTCCAGGTTTGCCATCTTCTCAGCTCATCTCTGGACTCAAGTAAACTGTGTCCTAACTGGTAGACCCAGGAGTGCCTAAGACTAGATGGTAGCTTAGGGGAAATTGGTCCAAATATTCCAGTCACAAGTGAAGGGAATTTCATACAGGCTCAACTGTCAGCAAAGGAGGAGTCACTGACCCAGCTGTGAGACTCTCAAGCTGTCACTGAATAGCCTCACGAAGGGGCTGAAAACCAAGATGTGTTACTATGGAAACTGAGTAAGTGCTTGGGACCCCATCTTCTTACAATAACACAGGTCTGCAATGGGAAGTGAATCACACGACGCCTAGGTTGTGTCAGCTAGGTTCTGTTTCTAGCCCATGTCCTCCCTTCACCACCAGCAACCACTAGGGCCTCCTTTCCCATGACCCTTCTTATCTCTTCCTAGCAGGCCAGACTGCGGAAACCTGACATTTGAGACCCAGTGACTTCACTACTCAGCCTCCCTTAGGCCTTGCACCTTTCCCTCCAGCACAAGAGCAAGGTCAGGAACTCTGTCTTGTCACTGTCCCAGCATGTTCTTTGTTCTAGCCTCCAGTGCAGTTCCTTGCTCTCTTTTCTTAGAAATTCATCATTAAGCCCCATGGGCATTTGTGTGTGTGTGTGTGTGTGTGTGTGTGTGTGTGTGTGTGTGGGCCCTGCTACCTAGTTCAACTCTCCAATCTAGCAGTTGCCTGTAAGTCACCCAGAAAGCACCAGGGGTGCACTTTTCATGAGCCCTGATCAGACTAGAGTGTGGTATTCTGTGATGCAGCTATTTTTGAGTCATGCATGCCCCTATAAGTAACTCCAATAAACTTGGTTTGACAAAGTGAACTTTGATGGTATTGTTTCTTTGGTCTACAGTTGGTTCTGGTTCCTATGGGGGGATAAGAAGACGTCTATCTTCATTTCTTCAGGGAAAGGCTCACACACAGCTCTGTAATTTTAGACAGTACTATGGTACTTTCTTCCAAAAACCAAAGCACTCGTCTATGCAGACATATCTAGCTCTCATGTGAATACTCATGGTCCGTCCCGTGCTTTACAATTGCTACAAAAGACAACCCCAAGTAAACCCAATACACTTTTAGGAGAAGGGTGCTTTGTTTTTCACTCCTACAGTCATAGAACAGATTAGGGGATACAAAAAAATTGTCCTGAAGTCAATGTTCAGGACAAAATGAGAGGAACTACTTTTGTAAGATCAGTAATAGTAATTGTGACTTTACTGCAATCCTATCTACCCTCTTTGTTTAGATAGGTGTGTTTAGGTAAACTCCTCCTCATTAGAACATGTAGCATGTAGCATGCAGAGACACAGTGAAGATTAATATTGTCAATCTGGCAGGATCAATATTCACCTAAGAAGATATGGTGGGCAGGTCTGTGAGGGATTTTCTAGGCTGGGTAAATTAAGATGGGAAAACTAAGTCTAAATGTGGGAGCTCCATTCCATAGGCTGGAGTCTGGAAACCTGATCAAAAGCAAGGAGTGAGCTGAGCACCAGAATTCATCTCTCTCTGCCTCTTTAAAAAATTATTTTATTTTTAGTTATGTGTGTGTGTGTGTGTGTGTGTGTGTGTGTGTGTGTCTATCTGTGAGTACATGTGCATGTGCAAGAGGCAGCAGATCCCCCTGTAGCTGGAGGTAGAGGGAGTTGTGAGCTGTCTGATGTTGGTGTTGGGAATTGGCCTCTGGTGCTTTTCACCGAGAGCCATATTTCTAGCTCATCTCTTTGCTTCTTGATTGCAGATGCAACCCAAGCAGCCATTTTATTCATATCAGTTTGTAGCAGCAATCAAAAAACATCTGGTATCTCTCTACCACAGTGAAATCCCCTTGGATCCTGTGTTTATTTCACAGTTCAAAGAGCAGTCAATAGTGATAGCTGATGACATTGTGTTTCTCAAGAGATAGAGGTTAATATGAGGACCCCCACTTTCCAGAGTGTTCTATGACTCAAGTGCACCATAGTAAGAATTGGAGATGTTGAGGCACAAGCAACTAGGTGCAGCCTGAGCAACAAACAAGGCTCTGATTTAGGGAATGCTAACAACCGAGCTCCAGCCCACTGGGGGGAGCTAAGACTGCTAAGACAGTCACAGTGCTAAGACATACCTGAAAAGTAGAATTGTCTTAGAAAAGTGCATGCTAAAGAGAGGGGAGATTAAGAAGAGAGAGAGAGAGAGACGAGAGAGCGCCAGAGAGAGGGAGAGAGAGGACAGAGGAGAGGAGAAGAGAGGAGAGAGAGAGAGAGAGAGAGAGAGAGAGAGAGGAGAGAGAGAGGAAGAGGAAGAGGAAGAGGAGAGAGAGAGAAGAGGAAGAGGAGAGAGAGGAAGAGGAGAGGAGAGGAGAGAGAGAGAGGGAGAGAGAGAGAGGAAGAGGAGAGGGGAGGAGAGGAGAGGAGAGAGAGAGGAAAGACGAGAGAGGAGAGAGAGAGAGAGAGATTGTATGGCAGAGGGAAAGGGGGAGATACCTCATAGCAATTAAGCAATTTGCTGTCCATGTAGCCTGCTTTACCTATCCTTTCCTTTCTTGTGTGTGTTATCAAAACTGTTAATAGGTTTTAGGAAGCAAATCTAAGCCTTTTGTTGTTTGCATCTCCATTTTTCTTCTTCTTTTTCATTTTTGCATTTTAAGGGCTCTCCCTAGAAAGGCACAGAAATGCCAGATATCAGATTATACCAGGAAATGGCTGTCCAGTTTGTGATAAAACCAAAACTAATTTATTTTTTTTTTCTGTTGTTTATACTGTTACCTTTGACAACCCCTCTCTGGAGATGTCCTTTTGTCTGTCTTCTTTTTTTTTTTTTTTCTTCTCCTTTTTTTTTTTTTTTTGCTTTGTTTTGCAACTGACAAGGGAAAAAAAATCTAACACCAACCTTGGAAAAGAGTAATACATTCAAGACATCTTTCCCCTGTCAGACGTGATAAAAATTTTGCCTAAAACCATGTCCAACCTTTCCAGCGGAACTCCAGATGGCTTTGCAGTCTGGAGAACAGACTCCATTCACTGGTTCCTCTCACAGTGTCAGCGGGGCAATGTCTTTCTCACAGCATAAATGCAAAACAAAAGATAGTATCTGCGATTTAGGGAGCTTGTGGGTGATGAAGTGGCTGATGCATGTGCCATCCGCGGGAAAGAGCATCAACCAAGGAAAACTCAGAGCTGGGGAGATAGCCTCCCCTAAGTGAAGATTCCATCAGGTCGGAAACAGCAAAAGTCAGCTGCTGTGGGTGAAGACAAATAGATCGTGGAAGTTGGTGGAGATTTTTTAACTTTTCTGGCATTGAAGATGAAGTCTGGTCGGTGGGATATGCTAGGTGTCTTTGCTGTCTCTTTCAGTCGGAGTGATTCTGTTTCTTGTTTCTGTTCTGCCAGATTCCATTTCATATGTGAGATGCTGGATTGCTCAAATCTATGACCAGCGTAGCGTGGGTAAAAATAGAAGTCCCAGACAAAATTGAGATGTCAGTGGGTCTCAGCAGGAGTAACGTCGTCATGTGTTACTGAATTTTTTCTGTCATCAGAGGGGGCGGGGGTCATTCCTAGTCTCTGTTGGACATTGTAGATAGATAAAATCTTTGTAAATGTGGCTAGGGGATCCTTAAACGTAGCCAGAGAGAGATGTGTGTGATGATCTGTTCTACAGTGGGAGAAACCAAGACTGGGCTAAGACAGCTGACACTTGAGTATTCATGAATGACCAGGGAGAGATGATTTGCCCAGCTTCATCCTCTCCATCCCAGAGTGACTGCCGATGTTTTGTGCTTCTCTCAATCTTTCCCCCAATTCCCCTCAACTCATTATTTGTTGAATTCATCATTATATTTTTTTATGAAATTTCAGCCCAAGTACACCTTTCACTGAGCAAAGTTTGTGTCTCTTCTAAAACCTCTCCTTAACCTCTGCAGTTCTGACAGCTGTATATACCCCAAGCATCAGCCATGGTTCCCAGCTTCACATCATTGTCCAGAGTCAAGACCCCAGCCTAGAACAATCAGAATGCCCGAGAATGAGATTAAGGAACTCTCTCTTTTATCTCAGATTTCCATGCATAACGAGAGTGCAGAAGTCTCTGGCAAGGAGGTAAATAGCCGGCTGTTGCTGGAATAACATAGTTCTTGGAGAAAACATTTGAATGTCTTTATTATGTGTGTTTGCTGGCTTGTTTGCTTATTTATTTATCTGAGACAGGGTCTTACGATGCAGTTCTGACTGACCTGGTACTTGCTATGTAGACCAAGCTGGACTCAAATTCACAGAGATCTGCCTGCCTCTGTGTCTCGAGTGTTGGGATAAAAGGTGTGCACTACCATGCCTGACCGCTCATTTGTTTTAACTATTTAAACTTCAGTGTCCCTCGAAAGTCAGAGTAATGGCTTTCTTTCTTCTTTTCTTAAGTATAACATCCATCTGTGCAGCCTAGGTTACTCTCAAACTCACTGAACAGCTCACGATTTCTCAGCATTGTCATCCTAAATTCTGGGATTCCCAGCTCATGTCTCCACATCCAGCAATAGCATCTTTCTGTTTGGGACTTTTGCTGTAATGTTTATCACAGAGCTGGACACACTGACAGTTGTAACTGCCCCCTCGCTGACCAACAGGGCCTGGAGAGCATGTAAGCAGCATTGAAGTATGAAAAACCACAGGAGTGAAGGTCAAGGCATGACCCTAAAGGTGCTACAAAATCTTAAAGAAGACAAGACAACTCGGTCCAGGAAGAAACGCTGGCATACACTCATCTCATTCACGCCCCCAGCTCAATGTGCATTTGAGGCTTTTAAAGTCATTGCCTGGCCTCACTGTCAGCCTGTGTTTGGACTACTGAGCAGCTGTAGGCCTTGGTCTCTCTACAAGCACACAAAACTGAAATATGAAACCTTTTGTTTCTAAGAGCCCTGATTTATTTTGAGATGAATAACAATAACAAGAGCCCTTTCGTAAAAGGGCTCACTAAACAGTTTTTAAAAGTTTTTGACTTTTGTAAGTCTAAGATATGAAATTATTTTATTTAGCATTACAAACTATTCTTTTTGCAGAATAATGTGCAGTGTTAATTTTTCTAAAACTCTGTAACGGCAGCCTTTAATAGTGGTTTTATAGGTGGTGTATCAATAAGCACTTGCAGAACAAACCATCCCCAAACTCAATGACTTCTTTAACCAGCATATATTATTACTTAAGAGTCTGAAGTGTGGTCTCAGCAGAACTGAGGTATGATGGGATTCATTGAACTTGGCTTCCAACTGTGATTTGGGTTAATTTTTCAGTGCTTGGCTATTACCTTCCTTGAATCAGCATCTCCCTGAGCAACATTCTTTTCATAAATGATGTTCAAGAGTCCAAGCACACCTGCAAAGTTGAATTTCACATTCCAGCATTTTAGGAAAGGTACGTGCAGAAGACTGGCAACTTTGGGGTTGGAAGCACACTTGTTCCATAGCAGAGGGAGTAAGGAGAGCTTGCCGACCTATGGTCTAATCAATATCAGCAGGCTTGCTTAGTGTGGACTATAGAATACTGAGTGTAAAGACTTCTGAAAAGTAAAAAAGAACCACTTGTCCTCTTTCTTATGTGTTGTCCATATATTGTGGGATGGCATAAGACAATACCACCGTGGGAAATTATTTAAAAAGTTATTGATTATTGATTCACCCCTAATATATTTGATGCCTTTCCCAACATCTACCCAAAACAAGGCACCTAATTATTGGGAGTAATGAGGGAAAGGTCTGCTGCCTGGGGCCCTTCTGAGGGTGTTTTGGGTAGAGAAGGACAATCTTAAGTGCTAGGGAGACCAATGTGAAGGTGGTCAGGGCAGTTGGTTTGAATGTTCCTTGGGATTGTCTGTGAATCATCTTTCCATTTACAAGTTAATTGTAAAGCTCTTAGACACAATTGTGTTGTGGGAAGGAGGGCCCCTTGTTGTCTATATTCCAAGATAAAAAGCAAATGGAGAGAAACGTCATGCCAAGAGATTTTTGAAGTGATTGATGGGATTTCAAACTTAGGACTTCTAACCACAAGGGGCTCCTTGGTGTTGACAGGCAATCATTTAGGCTGTCCTTGGTTTGTGACAAGTCACTTAATGCCCTGTTCTCAGTTTGGACATCTTAGATGAGCTCCCGATTCTGACTTAGTTCTGATACAATGACAGAGTCTTCAGGACACCAGTTCCAATCATCCTCTCCCATTAGACTGTCCCCAGTCCAGCGGCTGTCCTGGTCATTCTCAGAGAATGATCTCATCTCTTTCTTTGTAGACAAGTGGACTCTTTCGCTGAATGCATTTAAACCTGCTGTTACCCTGCATCAGAACGGCACACTTCCTATCCTTCTACCCCCACTTACCACGAGAATCACAGACCATTCATTCCTTCGCCTGGCTGCCCCTCTGCTGCGATGAGTTTTGAGTCTGTTCTCACTGCCTCCTTAAAAAGTGTGTGTATGTCTCTGTGTGTGTGTGTCTCTCTCTCTCTCTGTGTGTCTGTGTATGTGTCTGTGGGGGACAGAAGAAGTCATATTCCCTGGAAGTGAAGTTGCAGATAGTTGTGAGCCACCCCAGGATAGGTACTGAGAACTGAACTCTGGTTCTCTGCAAGAGCAGCAAGCACTCCTAACTGCTGAGTGTTCTTAATTGCCGAGCCATCTCTCCAGCCTCTTATCCTTTCTAATACGTCAGCTTTCTCTGTGATTTTGTTCCTGTATTATTATTATTATTATTATTATTGTTGTTGTTGTTGTTGTTGTTGTTGTTGTTATTTATATTTGTCTTCTGTAATGGCAAAGTTTGATTTTCAATTCTAATAAATTAAGGAAACACCTAGAAGGGCTGAGAAAACAACCCAGTTGCTAAGTGCTTGCCTAGCATGCTCAAAGCCCTGGGCTGATTTTTGAGCAATGCATACATTCTAAGCTAAGTCCTTCAGAGTTCTCTGACCCATACATAACACCTGACTAGACTGCTTAGTGACATCCCTCCCAAAGAGCTCCCTTGTCTCCCATTGTTGTGTCTGTATTAGTTACCTTTCCTGCTGCCATGATAAATATATCGGTCGAAAGCAATTTAAAGAATGAAGGGCTTTTATTTGTGAACTATTTAGTTCATAGTTTAAGTGTATAGCCCTTCCGGGTAGGGAAAGAATGGTAGCAGAAGCACAGGGCAGCTTGTCACAAGGCATCTCCTATCAGGAAGACAGTTGCTAGTGGTCAATTCACTTACGCAGTCTTGGATGCCAGCCCAGGGAATGGTGCCACCTGTATTAGAATGAGTCTTCCTGGAAACTCTCTCATACACATGCCCAGGGGCTTGTCTGCTAGGTGCTATGATGTCGTCGTCAAGGTGACTGTCAGTATCAGCTGTCGTCGCAGCCTCTTAGAGGACTCTCATCCTACCAGGGACTTCCCTGAATGCAAACCTGTCCAGGTATTTTCAAATACAGCCTGTGTGTGCCACTGCCACCTGCTGGGCCTCTCTCTCTTCCCTTACCCTGCTTTACTAATCCCTAGATGCTGTAGCACCCAAAAGGAGACTATGTGACAGCAGAGGCCGAAGGATGCACAAGCCAGGAGACAAAGGATTGCAGAGCACGGCTGCACCCCTTATGTCACATTCTGCAGTCGTAGCTGTTCCTGTTTTTCACTGAACTGTGAACTCTAACCCTGCCCCTTCCTTGAACTCCGCCTCTTCCTAATGTTGCCATTCCCTCCATGAGCAGGTTCCACCATGAGCAGACATATCTCTTCTGTTTATTAATTCTTATAACGTCTGCAATCAACAGTAGCTTTTTTTTGTCTTACCTGCTACCCACTGTAACTTGTTCATTCATTCATTCAATATTTACTGAATACATAATCAAAATAATATTTTTAGGTTGCTCCCCTGAGGGCAACAACTGGGTTTTCTTCATTTATAAATTCCCAAATGCCTTAAGAAGCACCCAGTAAATATTTACTGAATGAATTTGGAATTAAAATCAAAGCACACTGGTATGAGTTGACTTTGTTGTGTACTGTTGGCCTGGATTTAGGCAATCCTTTTTATTTTTGAGGGTTACTTTTATAAGACATAAAAGTATATAATGAGACTGACTGGGGAGATGGCTCAGTCAGCAAAACTGTTGCTGAGTGAGGACATGAGTGTGATCCCCAGAACCTATGTAGAATGTCAAACATGGGGGTGCACACTTGTAATCTCAGTGCCGATGGCCCCGGGACAGTGGATCTGTGGGGCTTACTAGCCAGTTGGTACAGCCTACTTGGTGAGTTCCAGATCAGTGAGAACCCCTGCTTAAACAAAACAAAACAAAACAAAACAAAACAAAACAAAACAAAACAGTAAATCAGTGGGCTGTGCCTGAGGAATGTCACCCAACATTGTCTTCTAGCTTCTACAAGTATATGTATACACATGTGCCTGCACACACACACACACACACACACACACACACACACACACACACCTCCAGTTTTTTCACACTGAGACAGTCGTTATACTAAAGGAGGCAAAGTGTAAACAGGGTGCTTAGCAGATGGGGAGCCAGGCAAGCACTGTAAATGTTACAAGTAGTGACAGGGCCATTTGGATCAGTGATCACGGAGGTGAGTGTTTTGCAGGGTCCTTTGTTTATTTCATTTCCAGGCCAGTGTGGTGTGTCATCTCCTATTTAAAAACACTGGGACCAGGGAGATGGCTCAGCATTTAGGAACACATATTGCATTTGAAGAGGACCAAAGTTCAACTCCCAGCACCTACATCAGGCCCCTACATTTGGGGGATCTGATGCCCTCTTCTGGCTTTGATGGGCACCCAGAGGCATATATGCATACACACAAAAATAAGAACAATCTTTTAAAACTATAGGACCTGAGCTGTATGGTCTGAGTACTAGGAGATATCTAGTGCTTGGTAGAAAGCCCGTTCCTCTCGGTCAAACAGTGAGAGATTACGGAGGTTCTTGTCATTTTTGGTAGCTGCATAATAGATTATGACATTACTGTGCAAAGGCTGAACAAGCCAGAAAAATTTTTAGCATGCACACAGGATGAACATGCTTTCAAGGTGAAGATGGAGGAGCTGCATTAAAATTAACAGATAGAAATACAGAAGAAACTTAACCTTTGGATGCCCATAGGCATGAGAAAGATTAGGTAGTAATGCAAAAGTCATCAAGTCTGGCTGCTGCCAACAGAGGGGGATAGCTGCCTTCCACTAGAGGATGCACTAGCCTTGAATAGATGCCATTCAGAATGGAGACTAATGGCAAAGACAACTTATGTATACTATCAAATACAAAGTAGAATAACAATACAGAACACAGAATATCAGTGTCCAGCTAAAATCTTTAAGAAAATTGACCTTCTACAGACAATCTTTGACCTCCCCCCTCCCTCTTCCTCCCTTCCTCTTCCTTCCCTTCCCTTCATCTTCGGGGCTCATTAGTTTTGCTGATTAAATGCTTAGGTGACTAATTGGAGTCTGGAGTGACTATCAGGCAAATCATTGCAGCACTCCTTGGGTTTATTTCCTGTCACTGGGTTTTATGCTGACAGCTCTGGTATAATCTTGCTGGGTGCTCAGTTTCTGAAGCAGAATTCTTTCTGGAGACATTCTAGGTGAGCAGCCAGAAAAGTGGAACACAAAGAGACTCCCCTGAACCCTCAGTTCTCCATGCCTTCTCCATTCTCTGTGTATTGCACCAGGATGAGCGATGCTGTGCTCCAGCCAACTCCCAGAAGAGCATCCTTTATGTTAGGGTTCTCTGCATTTCTCTCTGCATCCTACCCAGTGTCTAGACACGTGTTGAGCTTTACAGCATCACACAGAGCTGTTTTACTCCGTAACCTCCCCTGACCCCTGCACTCAGCCGGTTCACCTTTCCTCCACCTAACCTCAGCCAACCAGCTATCTTTTTCTCCATGCCCAAAGTCTATCTCTTCCGGAGCCTAGCATAGACGGAACCTTTTCATGGCGACTTCTTATCACTCAGTCATATGCATCTGAGTTTCTTCCACATTTTTTTTTTTTATGGTGTGATGGCTGATGTATTTTTGTTGTGAGTCGTGTTTTGTTGTCTGAATGTACTACTGTTTATTTATCCCTTCACTCGTTAAAGAAAAGTCTTTTTCCACATTTAGCAATTATAAGTAAAGTTACTATAAGTACTAGTGTGCAGGTTTTTGTGTGTGCATAACTTTCTAACTCCTTTGGATAAATAGTAGTTTGCTGAATCCTAGAGTAAGAATATGCATAGTTTTATATGAATCTGTAATACTGTTTTCCACAGCGGCTGAACCAGTTTATATTTCTTTTTTTAATTGGATATTTTATTTATTACATTTCAAAGTGTTATCCCCTTTCCGGATTTCCTTCCACTCCCAGAAACTTCCTATCCTATCCTCTCTCCTCCTGCTTCTATGAGGGTGTACCCCCACCCACCCACTACTGCCTCCCTGTCCTCACACTCCCCTACACTGAGGCATCGAGCCTTCATGGGACCAAGGGCCTCTTGTCCCATTGATGCTCGACAAGGCCATCCACTGCTACATATATGGCTGGAGCCATGTGTATTTCTTGGTTGGTGGTTTAGACCCTGGGAGCTCTGGTTGGTTGATATTGTTGTTCTTTTTATGGGGTTGCGAATCCCCAGTTTACATTTCTATCAGGGACAGGTGAGCTTCTTTTCTTTACATCTTTCTCAATATTTTGTGTTTGTCACTGTTCTGCAGTTTGGCACTTTAATGAGTGTTTTGGTGGTATCTCATTGTGTGCATCTGTGTGTGTGTGTGTGAGTGTGTGTGTGTGTGTGTGTGTGCAGTTGTTATCCATGTGAATTTCAGTGTGCATGTGCGTGTGGGTGCATGTGTGTGTTTGTGTGTATATATTAACAGGAGAGATCAGCCTCAGCTGTTGTTCCTCAGACACTGTCTTTGGAGAGAGACACTCTCTACTGACTTGCTGGGTAGGCTAAACTGCTGACCAGAAAGCCTCAGGTGTCTGCCTGTCTCTGCTTCCCCGGGCCTGACATTCTAAATGAAGGCTACCATGCATGGCTTTTTTTAAAATGTGAGTTTCAGGTCCTTCAGTAATAACTTATCAACTGAGCCATCTCCCCAAGCCATCATTGTTGTCTGAGTAATTAGTTTCCAATCATATGGTATAGGTCTGTGGGTGATGCTCAGGGTACGGAACACCTGAACTACAAAGGAGTCTTTTATTTTTCTCTTGAGAGAACAGGATAGGCAGCATAGAATGCACATTTCTTCTCTAGCATTCTTTTTCCTCAGCTGCCAAGAAGATTTCAGTTTTTTTCCCACACAGATGAGTTGGTAATGATAAGAATCCAATTCTATCAGAACTGTGACAGATTTCCTTTTGGGGGAAAAACAACATGTGGGCATTTTTTTTTCTATAAAATTGGGTTCTTTTTCCTTCCTTCTGGAGATGGGGTCATATGGAGCTATAGATGACCTCAAACTTCTGTTCCTCTGACCCTTACCACTTGAGTGTAGGAAGGACAGATGTGTGTCACTGCAATCAGTGTCTGTAGTGCTGGGGATTGAACCCAGAGCTTCATGCATCCTCCCAGCTGAGCCACAAAATCAAGTTCTTCAGTTGATATTCAAACTATACGGAGTCCATGGCTCTTACAGCAACCAGTGCGTGGATTTCAGTGTGCTGGGTTGCACGTGTTTGCCCTTGAGGAATGATATTTTGGGAAGTTTCGGAGGCTGTGTCTGGGGAGCTCAGTGATTTACACTCTGTGGGTGGTCACTGAATGTTTGCTGCCTCTTTGGAGGTTTCGCACTCCGTAAGGGATAAAGAAAATGGTGCAGTTTGTGGCCAGTGTGGTTTCAAGTATTCAGTGCCATTTTCAGTTTGTGTGGGCAGCACTTATATAGTCCACCATATTGATCTCCAGGAATAATTTTCCTTCCCTGGGTCTATACCATCTCTGCTTTCTAAAATGTGCCTACCATATCAAGAATGCCAAGGCTACCTCCAGGATTCTGGTGTTTGTGGTGGTTGTGGGGGAATGCAGTGGCAAAATCGGCTTCCGTTATTGTAACCTTTTTGAGTGAGGCAGAAAGTTTTGAAAAAGTCTGTGACACCAGAAGCAGTGTTCATCACCCAACAATGAACATCTTGGATAAAAGTACACATGGTCATTTCTTCCCTCTTCAAATGGTTTGAGACTGTATTGTATGCAAAGCCTAGTCTTGAACTGGTTGCATTTGGGAGACAGCCTGGGGTTCGCCTGTGCAGGAAGGCATCTTTGCCTGTATGACTCTGCCTTCCTCTCATAGCTACCCATTGCATGAGCATCCTACTCAGGTGCACACTCTTCCTAGCATCTCTATGTATGTGAATTCCAATGGCTGCTTTGGCCTCTTTCTACTGATCTTTATAATATCAGAATCCTCTCTTCTCCAGGATCTACCTTATTTAATTCTCTTGTTTCTGCTTTCTGAATAACATACTATGTTTCCTTGATTAACTCTTGCCTTTCGGGACTCACTTTAGTGTGGTTCTTAGTAATTGTTTTCACTTAAGTCTTTGTAATTCCTCATTCATCTATCTATCTGTCTATCTATCTATCTATCTATCTATCTATCTATCTATCTATCTATCTACCTACCATCCATCCATTTATCCATCCATCCATCCATCCATCCATCTATTCATCCATCCATCCATCTATCCATCCACCCACCCATCCACCAACCCATCCATCCATCCATCCATCCATCCATCCATCCATCCATCTATCTATCCATCCGTCCATCCATTCATCTTTCCTTCCAATGGGGCTTTATCTTTGACAAAGCAGTATACAAGGTAAAAACATCAGTTATAGTTTAGTTATCATGCCAGTAGAAAACCTGGAGACATTTACATTTACACAACAAAATGATTTTTGATTTGTTCAATGCTTTGTGATGAGAAACTCCCAGATGCTGACATTTACCAGCTCCAGATAAGCAGCCTCAAACAGCACACCATCTGCAGTAGAGGTTAAACACTCCTGATAAACCACAGAATGATTGGGGTCAATGAAAAAAGAACCTTCTTTCTTATTCCATCTGTGTGCACATATGGAATGACTCTTAATAACTTTCCTGTACTGAGAAAAGAACCAATGTAACTCAGACTCCAAACTCTACAGGACGTAGGAGTAAAGCAATCTGCCACTAACTTGACTTATAAGTTGACCGAGAAGGTAACTTCTGCAGAGCCCACTGCGTGCCAGGCACTACTCTAGGCACAGGCACGTTTAACCCTGCCAGATGTCTTCTTGATGCTTATGCATGTGTAAGTCTGGCCAGGATAGAGAAAGACTAGAAATGGTAGGATGAGGGATAAGAGGGAAGGTTAGTCTGGTTTCTCCTTGCTGCAGGTAAGTGTCTGACCTCAACTCCATTCCCCTTACTCCTCAGCTGTCTCTTATGAAGGAAGTGGTATAAGGAAGAGACAGGGTTATGAATGTAATGAATTATTTTTATGTAAAACTATTTAGACAAAAACTTTCTTGGATAAAGTAAATTGAGCCTAACATTGGGAATTATTCAGTATTAATTATATAATATTGGTTATAATTTATCTAGCAGACTGGGAATTTTATATCTTTTAGACAAATAATAAAAATGAATGCTTTGGGGTCAGTGAGGACTTTAGTTATTCAAACTATACCTGCGAGGGTATACCAAAAATCCACACATGGCTACAAGCAGACAAAAGTAAAATAGCCATCATCTTCCAGAACAAGCAACCGTAGAGGTGTGAGAGGAATGTATGTGCAGTGGTTAAGAGGACATGCAGATCAGAGTCCAAGCACTGCCTTTATAACAGTCCTGTGCTCTCAAGCAAATAACATGTCACTCAGGCCAAGAGATACACACAAGTTTCTTCCAGCCTAGAATGTTGTGGGGTTCCTGCCAGATGGACCCAGTACAAATGTTGGATGCCCACATCAGGCATTTATTCTGTGGCTGATGGTGAGATGTGTTCTTTTTGGCACTGTTTTAGGTTGGATTAATGTTAATAAAACTGAGGCAGAAAAAGTATTATATGCTATTTCGTATTGCTAAGCAATATATGTGGTTGGGAAGACAATGCTATTACACATCTTCATGGAAAGAATTAATAAGGTATATATTATATATTCTCTATTTGAAGAGAATGTATTATATAGTCTATCTTTGTCAAGGTAAGACAGATCATTTAAGTTCCTTGATACTGGCAAAACCATAAAACTATGATTTTTTTGATCAATAAAGATCAAATTCTAAGCTCTGGCTTTCTGTGGGCATCGTCTAGACTTGGATGGGGTGTAAGCCTCCTTCACGGCATCTTGGGGGCAACAGAGGTGCTTTGCAATGCACCAGCAGGTTTGCTATTGCTTCAGATACTCCCTGAGAGAATCTGTTAAAACCCAAGAAAGTTCTAGAAGATGAACAAAAAGAACTCTGGAAGACTTTCCTTTTTAGCTGTAGATTTTCACATATCTGAACACTTTTCGGAGTTCCGACACACGGACTTCAGTGAGAATGTGGAATGTGGCTTGGGTCACCTCTCCATGGAAACCATCCACAAGACAAAGACATAGAATGAGGAAAAAAGCCCTTGCTCGTCCATCTGCCTTCCTCCATGAAGCTGGCCTTTCCCTTCTTATGACAGGGTCTCTGATTCTTGTCACCATAATCAGGGACTTTTTTTCCCCAGCATGGTGCTCAAAGTCGGGTCTGCTCCCTGAGATGATAGAAGTACAGTTAAATGAAGCTCTTTTTTGGAGCCAATGGGCCGGATCTTAAGCCTTCCTGAGAATTTAAGTGTAATTTAAGAAACTGGAAGAAATTATTGAGTCTCTGTCCTAATCCCCTGAGAGTTTCTGTACTCACTCGAGTGAGCAGCTTTAATCCTCTGTGGTACCTGCGACCTCTGGATGGGATTCTTAATTACCAGAATCTAATTTCCTCTTCACGGGCACTACCTGAGTAGTGTCTGTCGCTCAAGTAAACTCATGTGAAAATAAAGTATTAAAATCAATAATTTGACTTTGAGGTGAAATGGAACAGAAAAATAACTTTCTAGCTTGCCTGGTCCTCCTCAATCCTCAGGCAGAGTTTTTGTCTCTGCATCGAGAGCTGGCTTGTGCTTCCTACTGTCTCTGAGGTGTCTACCCCTGGCGTGGCATATAGGCTATCTGGCTATGTGTGGTACTTGCTGGAGATGTAGGGGTGAATACAGCTTCTGTGGAGATGTTGTGGGGTGTATGTTGGCCTCTATACTTCCTGAAAGCAAAAGCAACAACACCGACAGTACCAATCCTAGGTACAATTCCCACTGTGACTCTGGCTCAGGGAAAGCATGGGCTAGCTCTGAGGTTGACCAGTTGATCACTGCAGGTCCAATTAAATTTCTGTGACCTTAATTTCATTTCTCCTAAACATGTTTGCAGAGCTCGCCTAAGTCTAATGCCTTTGGGGCATCTCTTCTGACTGTTTACTTCTCTAGAGATCATGGAAACCCAAGCTACGTTTATCAGTTGTTTACTATTATCATAAGCAACAATGCCACATGTGTCATAGCTTCCTGTGATGTCAGGAGAAATATAATAGAAAGTTGAGCACAGGAAGTTAGTTGGAGGGAAAGGGGGCACCACAGGCACTTGTCGGCACCTCTCGGCACTACAGACATCCTCCAGTTAATTGTCACAATAGTCCTTTTTCTACTGAGAGACTCTCCAACCAAGCCCTTATGCTGCTGGATAACATCACAGGCAAGCCAGCTCTGTCCATCATCCCCAGGCTGAATTCCTCCCTGCTGGACCACTGGCTGTGCTACTTGTGTGCCCCGTAGCATCCTTATTATACCCGTTTCATGATCTTACCATAGACGACAGAGGAAAGAAGTGAAAACAGCAGGGTTGCAGGAAAGAGAGTGTAGAAGGACAGAATCTTCAGACCTTATCATCATTTTATTCCGACAGAGGAAGGAAGCCCATATAGAATTCTCCAATCACTCTTCTATATTTTTAAAGTTGAAATTGTTTTTATTTATTTGTTTGTTTGTTTAGTGTGTGTCTGGAGAAGCATGTGAACCATGGTACGTGTGTAGAGGTTAGAGGACAACTTACAAGACATCAAATTCTTTCCTTCTACCATGGGGGTACAAGGGATTGAGCTCAGGTTAATCAGTCTTGGCCACAACCCCCTTTGCCAACTGAGCCATGTCATTGGCCTTCATTCTGCTAATTCTTTCATAAACATTTGAGTGCCAAGCATTGGGCCACGAAGAGGGAAATGGGCATGCACAAGTAACTTTCAGGTACTTTCTTACATAGGGAGCTCCTCCCCACCTCAGGTGGGGACAGCTTTAGAGAGAAAAACAAGGGAGAATAATCTGTACTTCAGGGTCAACTTAGGACAGAAGTCTGAAGCTCTTAGTGATAACTGCTTTGATTCTTATTTCCCAGGTTCTGTCTTCTTGGCCTCCACAGCATGCCCTCCTGTCAGGGATGGGCACTAATAAAGTTATGCAGAACATTCCCAGGACTCTGTTGGGTTCTCAACAGTAGGCATCAAGGTAGAAATATGGTTGCTGGTCATAACTCATGCGGTGACTCATATCTGCCATTCCAGCACTTGCGGGGCTGAGGCAGAAAGATTGCCATGAGTTTGAAGAAAACAATAACTTTTGAGAGAGAGAGAGAGAGAGAGAGAGAGAGAGAGAGAGAGAGAGAGAGAGAGAGAGAGGCTGTCTCAAAACAATAACAGCAACAACAACAAACCCAAACAGAAAGTGAGATCAAACTAATGAATTTCTGTCCCTTTCAAGTGTGGGTGGATTTTTGCAATGACTGTCCCTGCTAGCATTGTTACCACTGAGAGTTGTTTATGTCTTCTTGGCCTCTACAGCATGCCCTGCCATCAGGGGTGGGCCTGATAATATGCAGAACATTCTTAGGACCCTGTTGGGTTCCCAACAGTAGGCATCAAGGTAGAAGTATCATTGCTAGCTATAAATCACACTTATGCACAGTTAGTCCTCATCAGAGGGTTTGACGACCTTCATGGCCTCCCTGATGGGAGGAGGGGGAGCTGCAGCCACATGCACAGCATTGGTACCTCCTGGTCAGTCAAGGCGAGGTTCTCCAGAGGCGAGGCCACACTTCTATTATGCAATGCTTTCTCACAAATGTGCTTGCCACTTCACTGTCTGTCTGAGGTTGTATATATCCCCAAAATGCTCATGGCTATCTGTGCTGCCTTCTAACACATTTCTTTTGCCAACTGGCAGCGCTAAAGATCCCTAATGTGTCTTTTGCTAACTGGCAATATTTTTGAAATTCACTATGTCTGAAAAGCAGTCATCTGGAACATTCTGCAGGGCAACTTCTAGTCTCAGCTCTTGATGAGGGAAGGAAAGGCAGTCCGTGGAAATCAGATTGTATGGTGCTGAGAGCTGACTTGGGGTTCTTGTGTTCCCTGAGTGCTGGGAGCTCTGACAGCTTAAACATTGGCTGATTTGGGTTTTGTGTTCCTTCCAACCGACATTTAGATTCTTAAATTTAGGTCTCCTCTTCCCTTTGGTCCAGGAACCATTATAGCCATCACGAGGACCACACCTTCCTCATGTGTGGCACAGCCAACAATCCTGATAGCTAGTACCACAAATAGCACCAAGAAGTGAGGAGATTTCTCCCTGTTTCCTCATCCCATGCTTACAACC
Source organism: Montemys delectorum (assembly GCA_019843815.1). Lineage (NCBI taxonomy): Eukaryota > Metazoa > Chordata > Mammalia > Rodentia > Muridae > Montemys > Montemys delectorum. The sequence goes on from JADRCD010222846.1 coordinate 20,326, forward strand.
CTGAGTTGCCTCTTTGTGCTATTCTTGCAAAGGAAACACAGGAGTCCCCAGCTGTTGGCATTCCCACTCATGAGGCCCTGGATGAAGTTCTGTGTGGTGAGAAAATTCAGGTAACAGACTGGGGTATTTTATAGAGCAAATACCCCCACTCACCATGGAATTCCAGTACCACCTCTTCTTCCTCCAGAACCCAGTATTCTCTAAAATACTTTGTTGCATTTTTATTTATTGTGTGTGTCTACATGCATGACATGGCACACATGTGGAAGTCAGAGGACAACACGTGGTGTGTGTTCTTTCTGTTTGTTATGCTTTCTTTACCTGGGGATCAAACTTGGGCTGTCAGCATTGTGCTTTTCCATGCTGAGCCATCTTGGCACCTCTGAACCCAGCTTTCTAACAGAGCTCATTCTTCCATGGCCGCACCTTGCTCACACCTCTGCACTTCTTCCCACAACTCCATCACTCTTTCTTGCTTGCTCTTGCCTCTTTCCTGATGTGACTGGCTGTCCACCTCTCTGAGCTGCTCAGTCACGGTCTCACCGCGGTGTCTGAGACTACAGCTGTGGATGTTGCAGACTTTAGAAAACTCTTCTCCAGGAGTAAAGTGGATCTACCACACCCAGGCAAGAAAGGTCCCTCTGGGCACACCTCTATCAAGCCACAAACACAAAGTGAAATGACAGAGACACACTCCAGGATAGGAGGAGAGTTGAGCATGTGTCTAAGAAACAACACCTTAGAGGACTCTACCTGGTCTGCCCTTCATTTGGAGGGTAAGCTTGAGGACCTCTCTTGCTTTTGAATAGTTTACCACTGGCACAGAATGTTCTAGGCTCTATTTGGTCTTAACAATTAGAAAGGTAGAGAAGGATCTGTGTGGTGAACATCTGTTATTCCAGAACTTGAGAGGTAGAGACAGGAGGGTTGGGGGTTTGAGAACATCCTTAACTACAATGGTAGTTAACTTAACTAATGGTAGCCTAAGCTATGAGAGACTATCTTAGGACATCAACAACAACAATAACAAAAAACCCCCAAAAACAAAACAAACAAACAAACAAACAAACATACAAATGAACACATATAGAGATATTCACTAAAGACAAAAGAGGAAGGGTTTTTTTTTGTAGAAAAGTCGAATTTTGTTTGTTTGTTTGTTTGTTTACTGTATTGTCATTGCTCTTGTGTGTCCTCATCACCCCTCAGAGCCTCCAGGAAGACACAGGATATGGTGGCACACAGCGAGAATCCCAGCACTGTGGCAGAAGCAAGTGAATTCAAGGCTGGTCTGGTTCTATACAAGTTCAAGCCTGCCCAGGATACCCAATGAGATCCTGTCCCTTGGATGTTAAAATACACTATATGTCTATGTACATGCATGAAATCATAAAAGACAACTTCCAGTAAAAGTTATTTTAATAAGAAAAACAAAAAGAAAGGCTTCGGCTGGGTCTCCTCTTTTGAGCCCGAAGCACCCTTCTCCTTCGAACTTTCTAGGGTCTTGTAAAGAAGCAAGGAAGGCAGAAGAGATTGGAGTGGGCCACTTTTCCAAGGGGTGTGGGGCTCAAAGAGAGAAGTCAGGCAGAGTTTAGTGAATGAAGTCTAGCCAGGGGCTGAACGTGTTCCAATGATACAGAGAGACTCTGCAGGGGGCTCTTCCTACCAACTCACTGACTGCTGCTCACCTCAGCCTGGGGCACCCTATAGAGCTGAGCAGGTGCTGAGCATGCCGCTGGGGGGCGGGGGTCGTTAAATCTTTTCTCAGCCTCGATATCCTCCCCTTTCTCTCCTCCTCACTCCCCCCACTCCTCTCCCCCCCCCACTTCCTTCCCCCAAGGCTGGCGTTTCTCAAGTCTCCCAGCAAGCTATGCATCATGAAATATTGATATGGTTCCACTAGACTGCTGCACCTGACATTTGATTTATAGCTTTAGGTGTTCTTTTTTAATTCTAAACAGTCAATGAAGGATCAAGGGAAATGTCATATCTGTAGTGTTCAAGCTCATAGTGGACACTCTGAAGCCAGAGAGGTAGCTGCCCCAGGTAACTTAGTGTCACCCTTGTCTTCCCTGCCCCTCCATGAGTGGAGTTTCCAGGGACTTGGCTGCCATACCACCACAGGTGGATACAACTCCCTCTATGTCTCAACATTTCAAATATTTATCACATTAAATATCAACCTCTAGAATATTGCCTTCGTTTAAGCTTTTCACATTCCAATGATTTTTTATTATTTCCATCGACCAAAATAAATGAAGAAAATGTTTTAGACTGCACTTGAAAGCATGTAAAAATCAATAACTGGATTTTAAAAGATTTAAAATGTCTTGAATACATTCATTTTTTTCAAACATTTTCCCTCTGATCTTTAAATAGCTTTTCTTGGAGCATAACTTTTTTTTTGGAAAAGTCAAATATGGAGCATTAAGGGTATAATTACCATTTTAATTATAACTCAATCATCCTATCTGTTTTGCATGGAAATTAAAGCTTTTATGTCAGGATTTTGGGCACTCACAAATGTTCAGGAGCAATTAATGTAAAAAGTTTAATGTTTTCTTTACACCGGTGTGAACTTTACAGTTCCTCCTCTTACCCTCAGCTGGAAAACCAGGGGCGTGTCTTGTTTGTTATTTGGTTTCTAAGCTGACGTCACTTCTATGTTTGAGTTTGTTCATGTATTTAAGAAGTACAGCGGGACTGGGAAGGTATTGCAATGGGATAGAATGCTTGCAGTACAAGAAAGAAGACAGGAGTTCAAATCTCAGTAATCTACACAATAGCTAGGTGCAGCTGTTAGGCTAGTTACAGTAACCCTTGTTAAAAACCAGCGCTCGGGGACGAATGGGGAAATAAGAGAATTGCTTCGACCTGTTGACTGCCAGCCTAACTCCAGGTTCAGGGAGAGTCCTTATGTCTGTAGTCCAAGGCCAAGAGAGATAGAAGACAGCCCTTAACTTCTTCTGGCTTCCTGCATGTAGGTGATTGTCTATATGACCACATTCTCACATGTGCATCTATACCACCCATTCACACAAGACAAAAACAAACAAACAAACAAACAAACAAATAAATAAAATAAGCACAGGGTTCAAGGGGGTGGCACTAGGTGGCTAGGGTTTGAGTCCTCCTGTCTGCCACCTTGACTCAGCTGCAACCTCATTCCACTTTAGTTTCCTCATCCATAAAATGGGGTCATAGGGATCCATATCCTGTATGACTGAGGTAAGACTTGGGATATGTGTAAGATGCTGGGTGCAGTGTCTGGCTCTCATATATATCTGGCCCTCACCTTATGAATTGCAAGAGACCTCTATGACTGTGTGATCTAAAAACCATCTCAGTCAGTCTGGTAGCTATTGATTTTCCTCCCACCCTGAAAGGATTTTTTTTTTTTTTTTTAAATGGCACTACCTGTAAATTCTTTGTATTCAGTCTACGTGAAGTTTGTACTGAATCATGAAACAGTACAAACCCTTGTGCGTCTCACAGGTGCATGAATGGCATCGTAATCCTCTCCTTTTCACTCCCCTGCCCCCTGCTGTGTACATACATGAGTATCCAGTTAACAAGGCTGGCTTCAAAAGTGCCCATTTTGCATTAATGAAAATGCCATTTGGCTAAAACTCAAACTAGATTGTCATTGAACCTAGGTCCTGAGAATGAAATCCCAAAATGATAGATTTCCCCCATCATTCTGCTGCAGATGAATAATGTGCTTGTTCTGAAGAACAAGGTTGCAGTTTTGTGTGTGTGCCTGTGTATGCATGTGCACACTTGTGTGCAAAATGCAGCCTCGTCATTTTTCTCCCAGTTAACCCCCCCCCCCCAATCTGAGATCTGGTCCATTTCATCTTGAGCTGCTGCTTCTGCAGCTGGAAGGGGAAAGTCATTTTGATGAGCATTGCCGTGGCAAAATAAAATAATTCTATTTTTATAAAGGCTGTTAAAAAGGCCCCTCTCCCTTCCCCAGCATTTTTTTTTCTGCTGACTGCTTATTTCTGTTGTACTTTTTATTTTTGCCAATTTTTATGTTTCCAGCTTCTCTCTCTTGTATTTAACATCTTATTTTCTACTGTATAAGGGAAAAATGACAATGGAGGCAGGCAGATATAATTTAAAGATAATTATTATATCACATCCTCTATAGACCTTGAGTCAGATAATGTCCCTAAGAGTTAATCACTAAATATCAGTTATACAATCAAGCATAATCCTAAACATAATTACATAATCACAGAGAGCCCGATGTGCATAGTCAATTGGCTTTGTAAGTGATCATGTGGCCTGGATTTTTCCAGGACGGTGTGGATCTTGCATGAGTTTATTAATTCTGCTGAAGGAAAAAAAAATGATTAACTATCTCAGAACATGTACCTTAATTTTAATAGCTCTATAAGGTTTTTCCCAGCTTTGAGATTAGTATTGAGAAAACCCTCTTTCCTTGGCTCTATCCCTAATTAGAGTCCCATGCAAGAGAGTTTCGTGGTGCTTTCAGACATATTTCACTTTTCTGTGTTGCAGGGTATTTCCATCTGTCCTTCAGACCCAGTGGGTAGTGCCCAGGGCTTTGTGCCTTTGAAGTCAAGTCAAGTCCTTTAGTGGGGGCATAGCAAAGATGGAGGCTGAGGAGAGTTACTGGTTTGTATCACCTGCTCTGACCTCTGGGGCAGCATGTCTCAGACAAAGGTCGCTGGGACAGGTGACTCGATCTTCAACTTCCCCCTCCGAATTCCATCTCATGGCCTCCATATCTGTAACATCTGGTTAGTCCTCCTACTGTGCTCACTCCAGGTGATTAGTCCCTTAACTTTAGCTTCCTCCAATATCCAGGGTGAGTAGGCTAGGCTCCTGCAAGATCCTGGCCCATTAATGTAGGAATTTTTATAAGGCTGCCCTCTGTGAATGTGCTGGAGATGTTTGTTACTGTACATCTACTTCCTAGCTGGGCCCTGTCAGACAATGGAAAATAAGCTTTGGTTCTGTTACATAGAATGAAATGCATGTTGTTTCCTGATACTTACTAATGTCATAGATTGAATGTGAAATGTCCTTTCTGAACTCATGCGTTTACACTCTTGGTCCCCAGTTCTGGGTGCTGTTTTGCAAGGTGGTGAAATATGCAGGAGGTGGAGCCTCATTGGAGGAAGTGGGTTTCTGAAAGTCGGTCTTGAGGTTTGGCAGCCTGGTCACACTTCTTGCCTACCTTCTGTTTTCTGACTATGAATGCAATATGACCAGTCATTCCCAGGTCTTGCTAATATGCCTTTCCTGCCACGATAGACTGTATCCTATTGAACTGTAAGCCACAAATAAACTTTATGTCCTTAAGTTGTTTCTTTTGGGGCATTTGGTCATAACAATAGGAAGAGTAACACAATAGGTTTCATAGTAGCAAAAGCAATCAGAGGAAGAGAAAAAGCCATCCAAGGAGATGCGCAGGGAGTGACAGGTTATAAATTCTGCCAGTGGAAAACCTGATGAAATCTTGGGCCCCCAGGGGTCCATTTGCTTCTGCCTTTTCTTGCAGCCCACGATATACTATATTTCCCGGCTACTTGAGTACTGGTTGCTCTATGTACACCTTCTGCCCCCAGGGCTCAGGAAACATCTCAGAGGAAGAGGAGGAAAGAATGTAAGCTGGGGAATTCAGAGGAATGCTGTGAAAGGCTGTACTCTGGACATGCCATAGAGATCTCATTTGTGAACACATAGTAGCTGTGGTTACCCACAAAAGACCTGAGAAAGATTAAGTCAGCCAGAATTCCTGTAGCCCCACCACACAGAGGATCCTTTGGCAGGTGATATTTGCTAGGGGGAAGAAATTGTTCTTTTTTGAGGTTATATCCACTGATAAAATTCCACTCTTTAGTGAATGGTCCCAGAACCATGCACTTATGTAAAAAAGGTAGGGGAGATGAAGTTGTGAGGAAGATGTGTTGGGGTGGATAGAAGGAAATTGGACGATGATCATGTCTTATTGTATACATGTATGAAACCCTTAAGAATGAAGAAATTTTACTGGGCTCAAGATATTAAGAATATCGGAAAGTCAAACTCAAAAGTAACCGGAAGTACCAGACATATTTTCCATTTGGGGAGTGGTTTGGATTCGCTGACTATTACTCATTCGTTCATTTATGAATTTACGAGCTCTGTACATCCCCCCACACCCGTCCCCGCCCCCGCCATCGTGCCTCATTATGCGGAACATGTGGCAGAAAGCAAGCTGCCTTGGTGGAGTTCAAATTCGGTTGTGACCGCTCAGAGTCAGTCTCCTCATTCATAAGTGGAGATGACAGTGCTTGCTCATTCAGCTCAGGAATGAGATGGAGACGGAGTGAGCTGATGTTGGGAAGGCCTTTCCGTGAACTCAAGAGTGTTGTCAAACGTAATTTGTCCTTGTCAGAAAGAATACCAAAGAGTGTGGGATTCTCTTGTTACCGTGTCAGCGACAGACAGAAAACAATCTAATTCCCACCCTCGTCACCAGAAAAAGAGTCTTAGAACACAGCCCACAAATTCCAGCGGGGCGAGAAGAGATTACCAGTCTCCAGACAGATGCCTTTTCTAGTAGAAAATTGTTCAGAATGGACAAGTTCCAATAGCTTATAAATATGGCTAGCTAATGGCCTTGTTTTCTGTTTTCTGACGTGTGAAACTTTTCAAAATCCTACCTGACGAACGTAAAATAAGGTGAAAGTGGTACCAGAATAAGGCTGGACCTGGGAGGCAAGGCTAGTGTCTTAGAATAGACCTTATTAATTTATAAATATGCCTTGTGTGATGTGGTGGAAGGGCATCACAAAGTACTCCATGGAAAAGGGGTTTGGTGAGACGGGACGCATGCGCATGCGCCAGCTTGCCTTTTGCTCACTCTCTAATCTGGGTGGTAGAAAAACCTTTGACCACCACAGAAGGAGCCTGAGTTGTAAGTCACCTGGTGCAGTGCCTGCCCAGAACTGTGTAAATGGAATGTGCTAGAGCACACCTATAATCCCAGCACTCAAGAGGTGAAGGCAGAAGAAAGCAAAATATGAACATATACCAAATTTCAGGGCAGGGTAGGGAGCAGGTGGAAAAAGTTCTCCAAAGCATAAAATAATAGAACCAATTGGCTGTTACAAGGAGAAACTACATAGACACTGAATTTTTCTCAGTTTAAAAACTGTCCCTAAAGGATGGAGTTGTGGCTCAGTCATAGAGCCCTTGATGAGCCTTAAACTTTGGTTTGATTTGATTCTAAAAAACGACAAAAGCAAAATATGAACAACAAAAACCCTCATCACAATGAAAATAAAAACCGCACTACAAAGATATATAATAGTCTTTGGATCACAGGTTTGATCCTGTTTCAAAATAAATATGCGTGAGTGAAGAAACACCTAGGGTAGGGGTGTAGCTTACAGGTAGCACTCTTGCCTTTCAGTATGACAAAAAAACCCAAAAAAACAAAACAAACAAACAAAAAAAAAAAACGAAGACATATTCAGACAGTGACGATGGGTTTGTATGCTCTCAAAAAATTATTATCACCAGAATATGTTTATTAGCAAATCACTATATACTTTCCTCTTACATGAGACCATGAAAAAAAGTCTTCTTTTTGATTAATGACACTTGATAATTTTCCCTTTAGTAGAGTAATCCATGTTGCCTCAGGTGCCAGGTCTTTCTGTGCTTAGTCCCACTCAGCACCTATTTTTACCTTGTCCTTTCTTCCTGGGACATTGCTGTCCTCCTGGGAATTAGACATGATCTATGTAATGAAGCTGTGCAGTTGAAGTTTAAGACGGCGTCTTGTCTTTCACGTTCCCTTACTAACATATTTCCTTTCGATATGCTGTGTGTGTTCACACGTTCCTATGCATGTGTGTGTGCATTTGTGTATTGGTTTGTAGGTTGGTAAGGAGTTTTGAACTTCTTCCTCCGTCACTTTCCACCATGTAATTTGAGATAGTCTCATCAACTTGGCTAGATTTTTTTTGAGGTGCAAGCTGAATGCATGTCCTCATGCAGAGCACTTGACTGACTGAGCCATCCTACCAGCCCTACTAAGGTTCAGTACAAAGAACAGCTCTCACCTGCTGTGTCTGCATATCGGGCAGGTGGGGGGGGGGGGGGGGGCGGTTATGCTAAATGTATGCTTTTGTCTCCAGCCACCTCTTCCCACCCATTCCCGTCCTCCTTCCAACACTCTTCTCAACACTCTTTGAACCTCAAGTGGTTTCCAGTTGCTTAATCCCTCCTATCAAAACAGAAATACTGAATACTGTATCCTGAAATTCAGCTGCTCATGGTAAGATCCATGGGTGCTTCTTGCAGTGCCAGGGACTCACTGACTTGCTGCTGAGAGCAAATCTTGGTCTTTAAAAAAAAAAAAAATGCTCTTACTACATTGTGTTAGGTGACCCTGTATTTACTACATAGTTTAAACTGGCTTCAAACTTAACCCAGACTTCCTTCTTAGCCTCCAAAGTGTTGAAATTACAGCTATCACACCCAGAAACACTGTTTTAACTCAGCAGAGTGGAGCTTTAGGAGGAGATATTTGAATCTTAAAACCATCCATATTCAGGGTGTGGTACCCAGCGTTCCTCCGACTATGTCATGTGGATAAAACCTGCCCTCTTAGGTGGGCTGGCTTCTGAGCTCAGGTGATAACACAGTTTTATCTTTTCATGTGTTTCCTTGGTGAAGGGCAAATGTTCTCTCTCAGCCTAAGAACAGCCAGATGGTGGTGTACCAGGCAGCTCTTAGTCATGCTATAAACTATTGAACAATGATCTGTGAAGAGGGAGTTTTCACAAAGAGTTATTTGGCCATTTTGGAGTTGACTTTTTAACTGTCGCTGTGCCAGATAATAGCCACTACGAGATTTGTGGCCTGTTTGTTAAGGCCTCTTGTTTCCTTAGTAGAAGAAAGTGATATTGCTACACTACAAAACAGGGGGCGGATGATAAAAGCATTCCTTAAGAAGAAACTATAACAGCAGAGATGGCCCAGCAGGCAAATGATAAAACATTGCTTTCCATTTCTTAAGGACTATAATAAAACACTTTGGAGGATAGACCACAAGGGTGTGAAATACCGTGTTGGAAACATAAACGGTACCAAACAGATCCAGAACTAGAGCCCTGTGGCCCATTTAGGATCGTTGGGATTGGTTCGTCATCAGGAACATATTTTATCCTCAAATGCTCTGATTACAATAAAACATGCAAAGTTCCCATCTCTGCAACAACAGGTTTCATTTCCACTTCCATCTGTCAGACTGATGTACCATATGACTGCATAGTTAAAAACCCATAGACATAATTTGGAACAGCAATCTAGCCTGTTGGCTCTTTATAGGTCTTCCCGTATGATAACATTCATATAGATCTCGCCCTCTGCTTGCTCGCACTTCCAGGCAGCTTCACAACATCCTAACCTTCCTCCCCCCAAATCTTTCTTCCTTCCTTCCAGTTGGAGTCTGATTGACAGTGAGTGAGCCCAGTGGGGGGTCTTCTTTATTTCAAAGAATACATTATCCAAATCTGCACTTGGGGAGAAGGGTGTTAGCTTATGTATTTCGTATGTGTCTGTGTCTGAGTGTATTTGCCCATGGGAGTGCCAGCAGTACATGTGTAGAGAGACCAGAGGAAGTTCCAGGCGTCCTGACACTGTGCGTACTCTTTTGAGGCAAGGTCTCTTCTTGAACCTGAGGCTTGTGGTTTCTTCACAATGCTGGAAGACGGAGAGCTGCTGTGGTCCTTCCGTAGTTTACTAACTCAGGTTTGGGATTACAAGGCTTACATGGGGTGTCCAGCTTGCTACATGGGTGCTAGGATCCAGACCTCGGTCTTGAAGATTCACAGTACTCTTAACTACCAGGTCATCTCTACAGTTCGTGAAGCTGTATTATTTGGAAAAAGAAAAATCAGATTGTAACTAAAGACTATCATACTACCTAATGTTCTTAGATATGGACTAATGCTACTGTTTTAAATACAACCTCTACCTTAAGCACAACTTCTCATTCTGACTGAGAGAAAACCTTCCAGCTATAAGGACCACTGGCGTAGAAGTGGCTGCTCCACATTCTAACATGGAACAAAATAGCTATAGATGTATACACTCATTTCCTGCCTAGGGGCATCTGTATCCAACAGCTACTGGGAAGTGGGAGAGACAGAAAGGTTAGGAGATGTAGTAACAGGACAGAGACTTAATAGTGTGTTTTTGGACTCGTAGAATGAGGCCAAGGCCTGCAGCAGAGTCGAAGAGATTTCATCTGCTGTTTTTTTCCTTACTGTCTCCTATCTCCTCAGAGTAACCCAAGCATTGGGCCCAGGAGGCATAAATTAGTCCCTGGTGATGTTTCTAAATAACTCAGTACTAGAGAAAAGTGCAGGCCTCAACACTCCTTGCTGTCTTTGTAATGAAAGTCTTTGAAGCTTGGTGAGAGGTGAGGAGAGGGAGGGTGGTAATTAAGGACTGGCTGTAAACTTGATTTCTTGTGATTGGCTCTAAATCCCACTCTATGCTGGCAGAGAAGCCTCCAAACCGTTTCCTGTCTCTATCTCTATCTTTTGCTCCTTGGCTCCTTATCGGGTAGAACGAACAGCTAGGCTCAGAGTCAGGTGGACTTTAGGCTGAATCCAGATTCTGTATTCTCTCTCTCTGTGTCTGTCTCTGCCTGCTCTAACCTTCTGTCCGACTCCTGTCTCTCTTTCCAATTTTCTCTGTCTGTCCATCTGTCCGCCTGTCCGCCTGTCTGTCTGTCTGTTTTTCTGTGTCTCTCTGTGTATATGATATATGATATATGATACTTTTCCAATAATCCACAAATTTTGAGCTGATCTCTCTATAATATTTGCTATATTCTGTGGGCTATATAGTGCTATGAAATATAATCTATAATCCTATACTACAAGTAACATTACTTATTTTTCTCATGTTTGTAAGCCTGAGAAGAAGAAACTTAAAGGAAGAAGGGCCAATCACAAAAAAACGCATTTGGTTCCAATTTGCATAATGATTTCTAATACCTTTCATGCTAGTTTAAAACATAAAACAAAGGGGGAGGAGCTTATTTGGTTTTACAGTTCAAGGCCTGGGATCCTTCGTGGTGAGGAAGCAGGAGAACAGGAGTGTGAGGCAGCTGCCACATTGCTTCTGAAGGCAGAGCTGAGTGAGCATGGAGAGAAAGTGGGGCCAGCCGGCCTTCATGATCCTCCTCCAGTGAGGATCTTCTACGAAGGTGGCTCAAAATCTAGGGACCAAGTGCTGGAGTACATGAGTCTTGCCAGACACTTGACATTTAAATTGCAACACACACACACACACACACACACACACACACACACACGCCTGCACAGGCACACAAAGGTACACACATGTGCACACACACTATACTACAAATACAGTACATATACATTATGATATATTTTGTATTAATATATAATGCATTACATAGGGAACATTTATAAAAATATGTGTATATATTTCAGCTGGGTTTTCTTTATGACTTGCTGCATTGGGGGGGGCAGTTAGATCATACAATGGATAATCTAATTAGTTTAGGGAACTTTACTAAGGTCATAAATGATGTGTGAGAAGGAGTGATTCACTAGGCCAATACTGAAGGAAGATGGTGAAATCTTGTATGAGACAAGCTGGGGAACTTGAAACACCCACATGTTTAGAGTCATTTAATGAAGGGAGACGAGGGGTCTTAAGAGCCAATGACAGCACCACTCAATGTAGTCTTCTAATGCAGAAGGACAAAGGATGTGGGACAAGCAGTTTGCTTGGTACACTCCATCTAAGAAGAATCAGTGTATCATTTCTATATTCATCACTAAAGAGAGAAAAATTAATAAGACTTATTCTCAACTCTAGGTAGATCTAGAGAGAACTGACAGGTTTACTCTTTGAATCCTCCACATGAAAGTCCCTCGGGGGCAGAAGATGAGACAACCACACTGGAACGTAGCTTGGCAGTTTATTACTAAAGTATTACTACTAAGTTATAAGTTATACTTATGTCTCTGTGAGACATATAAGACTCAGTAAATATATTCTCGAATATTTTATCTTAAGGTAATGGAAGTTTGTGATTCCCATACAAATTATATACCAGTGTTCATAGAAGATAAACTTGTGATAGCCTAAGACATGAATCAACCCAGATGTTTTGCAGTTAGTTAAACAAATTGTGAAACATCTGTGCCATGGAATGCTACTCAGCAGTAAAAAAGGATGAGCTATGGATATACCTGATGACCCAAATGAATCCCCAGAGTATCATGTTGAGGGAAAAGGTCTTAAGATGTTATGCATATGTTCAGTGTTTATGAAATGGGAAACCTGGTGGCTACTGGGAGTTAAAGACAGAAAGTGGGGGGATAGAGGTGGGTTTGGTCATAGGAAGATGCTTAAAGGACTTTGTGGACAGGAATGTTCTGGGTATTGAGTGATAGTGGAACATGCATACATGTTCTCATGTACACATGTGCACATATGCACATACATATATGTACATATACATGTGCCCGTGTATATATGTGAATTATAGTGGGAAGTATGAACAAGAAGGGTGTAGTTCATTTATGTCTGTGGTAAAGTATATGCTAAAATGTGCTAGAGTTTTTCTGGATGTAATTGTTGAGGGATACTGGATAAAAGGTGCATGGAATTTTAGTCATTTCTTAAGATACGATGCTCACTTATAACCAGTAAAATAAATCTTAAATATTCACATGCATAAGCATCACATACACAAATTATGAGCTAATCTCGAAGCTATAAATATAAAAAGTTGGGCAGAGAAACCAAGGTGTTGGCTGAACAAGCTCCCGGCATGATTGAGCAATAGGCCTGCCAGCAATGGCTCACATGCTGCATGCACCTCTATTGTGAGATCCTTAGGAAAGAGACAGCAATAAAAAGTTAAAACAACAGGTGGGTATTAAGACAATTTAATACTGAAAAGTTGATTTTCAACTTTTCCATTTGGTAAACTTAGCTATTTTGGTGTTCTGTTATATAAGCTTGAACATACAGGAATCTCGCTTTATGGATTAAATTAAGCACACACTTTTAGGAGATTTGCAATATAAAAAGACTAAACAGACAACAGTTTATAAGTCATTAATTATTATGATGGAAGGAATGAATGTTCTTGAAGAGAGGTTCAGATCCTTTATTCAGTAAACATCACTGTTGGCATTTTGTCTAGGCTCCGCCCCACAGTTACCTGGCAAAACAGCCAGGTGTGCTTGACTCACTATAAAAAGAGCTGCTTGGTCCCCTCCTCTCTCTCTTGCTCTCTTGCTTCTGCTCTGTCCCCTTGCTCCTACTCCCCAATCCCCATTCCTCTCCCCCCTCTCTCCACTTGCTCATGGCTGGCCTTTACTCCTCTATCCTCTCCCTCCCTCTCTCTCTCTCTCTCTCTCTCTCTCTCTCTCTCTCTCTCTCTCTCTCTCTCTTTCTCACCCTCTCAACTCCCCTCCCCATGCCCTAAGTAAACTCTATTCTATACTATACTTTTGTGTGGCTGGTTCCTTACGGGGAAGGGATGCCTCAGCATGGGCAGGCAGAGACACCCCCTTCCCCCACACCTGACTGCACATCCCCCAAACATATTCTCTCTCTCCTTATCTTAATATAAAACACAACAGTCACTGTTACTCAATGGTCCCAAATGAGAACCATTTAAGGAGTAAAACTGAATTCTTTCAGTGTCTCAACCCCCACCCCCGTGACATTGGCAAATGACATGACTTAAGTTGTAGAAAAGACAATGTAAGAACATGTACAAACTAATTTCAACTATTTTCTTTTTTTTTTATTTCTTACCTTTTTTTAAATTTTTTTATATTAGATATTTTCTTTATTTACATGTAAAATTTTCCTTTCCCAGGTTCCCCTCCAAAAAAAACCAAACAAACAAAAACAACAAGAACAAACCCATGCCTGCCACCCCACTCTCTCCCACTTACTGGCCCTGGCATTCCCCTACACTGGGGCACAAAACCTTCACAAGGCCGAGGTCCTTTCCTCCTATTGATGATCGAATTTGCAATCCTCTACTATACACATGCTGCCAGAACCTTCAGTCCCACCCTGTATAGTCCTTGATTGGTGGTTGGGTCCCTGGGAGCTCTGAGGGTACTAGTTAGTAATTGTTGTTCATCCTAAGGGGCTGCAAACCCTTCAGCTCCATAGATCCTTTCTCTAACTCCTTCATTGGAGATCGTGTACTCAGTTCAATGAATGGCTGTGAGCCTCTACATCTGTATTAGTCAGGTATTGTTAGAGCCTCTCAGGCGATAGCTATATGCTTGTCCTTCCTTCAGTCTCTGCTCCATAATTACTTTCTGCCATTCCTTCTGTGGGTATTTGATTCCCCTTTTTAAGAAGGAATGAAATGTCCACCTTTTGGTCTTCCTTCTTCTTAGGTTTCTTGTGGTTTGTGGGTCATTCTTCCTGTATTCCAAACTTCTGGGCTAATAACCACTTATCAGAGAATGCATACCATGTGTGTTCTTTTGTGATTGGGTTACCTCACTCAGGATGATACTCTCCAGATCCATCCATTTCCCTAAGAATTTCATAAATTCATTGTTTTTAATAGCTGAGTAGTACTCCATTGTGTAGATGTACCACACTTTCTGTATCCATTCCTCTGTTGAGGGACATCTGGGTTGTTTCCAGTTTCTGGCTATTATAAATAAGGCTGCTATGAACATGGTGGAGCATGTGTCCTTATTACATGATGGAGCATCTT
>JADRCD010222847.1:0-32277 GCA_019843815.1 Montemys delectorum
GGGTATTGGGGAGGGATATAAAAGGACAATGATATGAAATCTATTCTTTACATTGCAAGAAAAAGATAACATAGACTCCAAAATGGTTTTCCTGAAAAAAATTCCTGAATTTGATTTTTGAAAAGCAATTGTGTATGATTTATTTTCCAAGTGAAAGAGATGATTCCTCCGTGTTTCATTGTGAGCTCCCCTTACCAAGCATTTGATAAATTTGATACATTCTCATTAGCATAATTAGGTGTGGTCCTGAGTGTGAGCTTCACAGCAGTCTTACCCTTTCCCTAATACAATATCAATGTTGAAAGGGAATTTGCTTGGAGACTGTGTTCACCGGACAATCCCTTCTCTCCGTTCTTGACTTCAGTCAAGCATCCCTATAGGCTTTAGGGAGAGCACGAATAGTCTCTTTTCTTCTTTGGGAAAAATCAACCATTCTAGATATCTCTGTTGGATGCCATGGTTTCCTCTTAGGTAACTCAGCACACACAGTCTGTTCTAGTTATTAACAGAGTCTAGACTTCATGTGTGAACACTGCCTAAATTTCACTTTCTCTGGTGTCCTGAGAACCTATCTGAGTGTGTCATACTGTTATGAGTGAAATCCGATTTTTGTTGGCAAGGAAGTCATGGTACTTTGTGTCATATTCCTTGTTCAGTATGGAAGAGGAGGACACCAGTGATATTGATTCAAGTGTACAGGGAACCCCATTAACAAAATTAAAACATTAGTTTATCATTTCCTCTCTTTCCAGAAATAATGTTACTTACTTTTATGGTCATTATACATTAAAATTTGTGTATAAATTTTTAGAAAAATGAAGGACATTTTTACGTTACTTATTTTTACATAGACTGTCTTAGTCTATTGCTATGAGAAGACACCATGACCAGGGCAACTTATGCAAGAGGACATTTAACTGGGCACCTTCAGAGGATTATTCCATTATCATTTTAGCAGGGAATATGGTCTTGACAGGCAGGCATGGTGCTGAACAAGTATCTGAGAGTTTTATCTTGATTCTCAAGCAGCAGCTGCAAGAGACAGGGGGAGAGGTAAGAGAGAGACAGAGAGAGAGAGAGAGAGAGACAGAGACAGAGACAGAGACAGAGACAAAGAGACTAACAGGGCTCCACCTCCTAAACCTTATAAAATAGTTCCATTAACTTGGTATCAAGCATTCAAATGCATGAACCTATGGAGCCATTCTCATTCAGACCACCACATGGAATAAAACTCTTCTTTGAGACTGGCTGTGGATTTGATGTTGTTTATTCTCACAAAAAGTTCATGTGTTAGGAACTCAGTTTACAGAGTGGCAGTATGGGGAGATATGGTGAACTTTAAGAGGTGAGGCCTTATAGTAAATTTTTGTAGCTGATGTATATCCTTAAAGGGCATGGGTGCCCAATCAGTTATTTCTAAGGGATTACTCCAAAAGCATGTCCCTGGCTCCACTCTGTCTTTTTTGGCTTCCTATATAAAGGTTCAACTTTTCGTTCGGTCCTCAGTCACATAGGGCCCTAGCCATAGCCCATGCTTTGCCTTTTGGGTAATCATCTTCAAAGCAGTGAGCTAAATATGCCACTTCATATGTAGATTGTTGACAATATTTTGTTATAGGGATGAAAAACTGTCAAGTACAGGCATATAAAGAAAAGCACAAGTATACATAGAAAATGTACATTTGTAATGAGTATACATCTACAATGGCTTAAATGTCTACTTACTATTCATCTATACATAGAAGTCAGGGAAGAACCAAAGTGTGCATATATGTATGTATATGTGTGTGTGTGTGTATATATGTACATGTAAACATATGCATATATATACATACATACACACACATATATATAGTTTTATATATATATATATACACATATATGAAGAAGTTCACATACATATGACAAAAATCTCAGACCATCTCATTCACCTAGAAATTCTCTCTGGTGACTTCTGGATTCAGTAAGAATAAACTAGATGCTTTCTTTAACTGTATACTCCCAGGCCTAATAATGCTAATTTTCAACAGTCTCTTCCATTTAGAAGCTAGTCTGTCTTTTCTTCTCTCATTCCAACTTCCAGCTGTTGTAGAGGCTTTTCTCCTAGGACACTCTTCCCTTAATTCTCCAAGAGACTATTTATTCTCATTGTTTGGAATTCAAGGCTATTTCTTAGCCTTTGGAGACTGACTCATTTAGAAAACTCCTCAGACCTTCCCATTACACTTGCTGCTGTGTCTGTTACAGTGCTTAGTACCAAGTGCCCTCTAACACTATGTAATGTAGTGCACTATGAAAGAATAGATGACTCATGTATCTATGACTCCCAGGATTCCTAAAGACAAATGAGAGCCTGAGCACTTGTTGATCAAACAATTAATATGTATACCAAAAGATAACATTTCTTAGGCTCTTCCTTTGGTATTCTTTCAATATATTCCTTGAGCAAGCTGAGGTTAATACTGTAATCACCTAAGTTATTTTAAACATATGTCTTGACAAATGAATGTTGAGCATCTTTTTCCTGAGATAGTCAAGGATAGGTGCTGCAAATTTACTAAAATCAAGTAGACATAGAGAATATGATCTTTCTCAAAGCGTCTTTCTGGAGATCAAAGAGAAGGTAAGAAAGAAATAGAGCCAAAAGAAAGTCTTGTTTGTTTGTTTGTTTGTTTATAAAAGTATTTCTATATAGCTCAGACAGCCCTCCTATTTTATGTTCCAAGTGTTGGAATTGCCATCATGACCTGCTTGTCTTTATTTTTTAAAATTTATTAAATAACTAGAATAAACAGAATATTTTATTAGTTCCTTGAGAACTTCAGTTATTTTCATTATATTTACCTCCAACTCCCACCCCCAACTTTTCTAATAGTCATTCTTTCATCCATCATCTCCTTCCATCTCTCTCCCAACAGTTGTCCTTGTCCTTACAATCTTTCCAGACCCTCTTCCAGGAACTGGAATACAGATATACAGATTGTGTCGTAAGTGTATTAATTGCAGTTGGACAACCTAAAGTCAACTAATCTCTGCAGTTTGAAAAATTGTATCTTTCTGTAATCTGTAGTCTCCATCTATGGCAAAAGAAACTTCTTTGAATAGATGTGAGATAAGCGCTTATCTGTGGATATAAGGGTATCCTTAAGAAATTATTTAATAAAAAGAATATATTAATCAATCTATATAAGCATTATTTAGAAATTATATTTATTTTTTAAAATCTATTGTAATCCTTAGTCATCAGGGAAATGCAAATCAAAATAACTCTGAGATTCTACCTCACACCAGTCAGATTGGCTAGGATAAAAAACTCAGGTGACAGCAGATGCTGGAGAGGTTGTGGAGAAAGAGGAACACTACTTCATTGCTGGTGGGATTGCAAGCTGGTACAACCACTCTGGAAATCAGTTTGGCAGTTCCTCTGGAAATTGGAGATAGTTCTACCAGAAGACCCAGCTATACCACTCCTGGGTATATATCCAACATGTAATAAGGACACATGTTCCACTATGTTGATAGCAGCCTTATTTATAATAGCCAGAAACTGGAAATAGCCCAGATGTCCCTCAACAGAGGAATGGATACAGAAATTGTGGTACATCTACACAATGGAGTACTATTCAGCTATTAAAAACAATGAATTTATGAAATTCTTAGGGAAGTGGATGGATCTGGAGAATATCATCCTGAGTGAAGTAACCCAATCACAAAAGAACACACATGGTATGCACTCTCTGATAAATGGTTATTAGCCCAAAAGTTCAGAATACAGTAAGAACAATCCACAAACTACAAGAAACTCAAGAAGAAGGAAAACCAAAATGTGGACATTTCATTCCTTCATAAAAGGAGGAACAAAATACCCACAGAAGGAGTTCCAGAGACTATCTATAGAGCAGAGACTGAAGGAAGGACAAGCCAGCCTAATATATCTATCTCCTGAGAGGCTCTGACAGTACCTGACTAATAAAGATGTAGAGGTTCACAGCCATCCATTGAACTGAATACACGGTAACCAATGAAGAAGTTAGAGAAAGGACCAAAGGAGCTGAAGGGTTTGTAGCCCCTTAGGATGAACAACAATATGAACTAACTAGTACCCTCAGAGCTCCCAGGGACTCAACCACCAACCAAGGACTATACATGGAGGGACTGATTGTTTTGGCAGCATGTGTATAGTAGAGGATTGCAAAGTCGATCATCAATGGGAAGAGAGGCCCTTGGCCCTGTGAAGGTTCTTTGCCCCAGTGTAGGGGAATGCCAGGGCCAATAAGTGAGAGAGGGTGGGGTGGCAAGCATGGGGAAGGGAGAGACAACAGGGGTTTGTTCTTGTTTTTGTTTGTTTGTTTGTTTGTTTGTTTGTTTTTTGGAGGGGAAACTGGGAAAGGAGAAATCATATGACATGTAAATAATGAAAATATCAAATAAAAAGAATAATAAAAAATAAATAAATAAAATAAAATCTATTGTAGTATAAATTACTCAAAGAAAGCACTTTGATAGTAGTAGATGAAGTCTTAGTAGTCGACATCACTATTTAATTAGTAATATAAATAAGGTGATATTGTTGGGTGGTTAAGGATGAAGGAATGAGAGAAGGATTTGACTATGTCATTTGAAAATTTGGCAAACTTTAAAAAATGCATGTGGTTATTAGGAAGTATAATAGGAAATGTATTACAGTATCTGGTACATAAATTGGGTCATTGTAATGGACCATCTTAATGGACCTCCAACACTGAGTCCCTGGTTAGAATTTCTTAGCTGCCTAGATTTACTTTTTATTTTTCTTTTATTTTTAATTTTACCATTTAATTAATTCTTTGTGAGTTTCATATCATGTACCCCACTCCCACTCATCTCCCTATCCTTTTGTGTCCACCCTTGCAATAATAACCCCCAAAAGTAACAAATAAACAAACAAACAAACAAACAAACAAAAGCATAGAAAAGATCTCATCTTGGAAGCTGAGGTGTGTCATAGTGTGTCCCACAGTGTGCAGTTTTGTCCATATACCTTTAGATGCAAATGTTCATTACCATGAATCATTGGTCTTGCTCGAGGCCTCTGCCTTCTGCTATACCATCATTACTCGATCCTCACCAGGAATACTCTTGGTTATTCTGTTGTGACTCTGGGTCATGGAGATCCTGCAGGTTTGTACCTGTAGTACAGGTCTTTTTACAAGTTCCTGTAGTTTGTATATGAGGTAGATATCGGAGTGGGCCAACTCAAAGCCTGAGTGGTATCTGAGCTGGTCAGCCTGACAGCTCTTCTGCACTGGCACACCAGGGCAATCTCTGAAGCATTACTACTATGGCTTGCTTACCCAATGCTGGAGCTAGCAAGGGGCAAAGCCAGCTCTCCCACTTTCATGAGCTTGTGGTCCAGATCTCCTGCCTGCCATGGATGGTGAGAGGTGAGTGGGGAGAGAGCATTACCCCTGCACCCACGCCACCTCACCAGAGATGAGTAGTGGGGACAGTTCTTTTACATTCATACCCTTGTAGTTAGTTCACACATGCCCCTGGCACTAGGGCTAGCTCTTCTGTGCTGCCCAGGCATGGTACCTGCTCTCCAGAACCCTCAGAAGTGAGGGACATGAGTGGCTCTGCATAGCACTTGGGTATCTATGTGGTCACAGACAGCAGGCCAGACCAGGGATGGCGATATGGTCTTTGGTGGTCATAGGAGTGATGGACATCAACACAGACTTCTGTTGCTGTATGCCTATGGACCAAGACATGACCCTCAGTGGCAGAATGGACTGAGACTTCATCATGGCCTCAGGTATCATGGTAGGCTACAAACATCAAGCTATTCCTTTCCCCTTCCTGTCTCCAGTTCCACCTCTCTTCATAATGGTCCAACTGTTCTATCCATCCACCAAATGCTTGCATATTGTACTGGTTCTTGTTGCAGGTGGGCCATGCAGCTGGTGGGCCTCTCAGTATTTTCTCCCTATCCAGGCTTCATGGCTGCAGGAGGGCCTCTGTGTATTTACAGCCTGCCTGTGCCACATGGCCACTGGCTGTAGGCAGGGTGTCCTCAGATCACCCACACAGCTTTGTGGTTTAGAGGCAGTCTGGTCTCTGGGCAACTTTCCCTGCCTATTCTTAACAGCATGGCAGCAGATCAGGTTTACTTCTTAAATATTAGGAGTGTAGATAACCTGTAAGGATTATAACAGATCTATGAACTGTGTAACTAATTGGAATTTGGGCAGTTTCAGAAATAAAAAGCACTTAAAATCAAAGGTAAGTATGTAAAGCTGAGCTGAAGTTTCAATTAGTTTCAATTCTGTCTAGAAACCCTTTGGGAAGGTTGTCACCTCTCTCAAGGCAGAACAATCCAGACAATGCACAATAATAAAGAAATGAATGCAAAACATTTTGTATGAGATTACACACTTTATAGATGAAGAGAATGTCAAAGATGATTTAGTACAGTACTTTTTAAGAAGTGAAGTGTAGCTTTTAAGATATAGTAATCACAAATAACTTCCATGATCCAATTAACATGGAAAGCATTGTTTAATATCTTTGGGAATTTTTCAAATCTTACCAATGTAGTAAAATGACTCAAAAATTCATAAGTAAAACCTAATTTCCAATTTTTCCTTGTACAGAAATTCCACAGCCCCTAATGAGTTTAATGATTTCTATGGGTACCAAATGAGTACGTGAAATTTGATATCTGACTAACCAGTGAAAGAAAGTACACACTGATTGTCTTTCTGGGTCTGAGTTACATCACTCAAAATGATTATGTCTCCATCCATCCATTTACCTATGAGTTTCCTTATTTCTTTTTTAACAGATGGATGATATTCTGTTGTGTAAATGTACTACATTTTCATTAACCATTCTTCAGCTGATGGCTGTCTAGGCTGTTTCTATTTCCTTGTTATTGTGAATACAGCATCACTGAATGTGGATGGGGCTGGCATTTTCATAGTAGCATATAGAAATCTTTGGTTACATGCCCTGAAAGTGGGTTAGCTGAATCCTGTAGCAGATATATTTACAGCTTTTTGAGGAATTTCCACACTGATTTCCATGGCTGCTGAACCAGTTTGCATTCCCACTTGCAGTACATAATTGTTCTCATTTCCTCACATTCAAGCCATTGCTTTTTATCATTAAACATTAATATTAACTTAATATGTATTAAGTGCCAAAATATCCTTATTTGTAGATGATATGACTTTATATACAAGAACCTAGAGATTTTACCAGGAAGCTTTTAAAGCTGATAAACACATTAAGTAGGACAGGAGAATATACAACTGACACATACACACACACACACACACACACACACACACACACACACAGATTCATACACAATCAATAGCCTTTCTGAACATATAAAAGAAACACATATTAAGAAAGAGATTAGGGAGGTAACATCATTCATAATAGTTTCAAAATAATCTTATAATAAATCTAAAAAAGGAAATGAAAGACTTATGTGATGAAAAGATTAAGATACTGAATAAAGAAACTGCCGAAGATATAAAGAACTCTCATGCTCATGAATTTGTTCAAATGATACTGGGAAAATGGCCATCTAGTACACAATCTATATATTTAATGCATTTCACATCAAAACTTGAATGCAGTTATTCACAAAGATTAAAAAAAATCTTAAAATCCATATGAAAATACAAGTGATCGAAGAGAGGTAAAACAATCTGCAACAATAAAAGCATAGGGCATTAGCACCCCTGACTTTAAGATATACTATACAGCTATAGTAATAAAAATATAGTGATATTGGCATCAAAACATCCTCATTAACCAGTAGCATGGAATTGAAGATTCAGATTTAAGCCCACTCTGCCATAATCACAATATTTTTTTACAAAAAGACAAAATTATTCATTGGGGAAAGGACAGCATCTTCAACAAGTGGTGTTTGCCAAACTGGATAGTTACATGTAGAAGTATGAAACTAGATTATATTATACCTCACACTTCATAAAACTCAACTTGGATACAACACCTGATACCATAAACCTGTGAGAGAAAAAAGCAGGGAATGACTTTCTATTTAGAGGCCCAGCAAACAATATTAATCCAACAGTTTATTCATGAAACCTCATTAAATTACACAGCTTCTGTATAACAAGGGATACTATCATTCCAACAAAGAGATGGTCTTCAGAATGGGAATAAAATCTTTACCTGCTCTACATCTTATAGAAGGTTAGCATCTAGAACATGCAACAAATTAAAAAAGGGGGAGGGACAAAACAAAACCTAAATACTGAGAAAAAAATAACCTAAGTAAAACTAGGGGTAAAGAACTAAACAGTTCTCAAAAGAAGACATGCAAATGGCTGATGAATATAGTTAAAAAAAATTTCACAAAGAGGTAGTTTGACTCTGAGGAGTTCTGACACAACTGGGATCACAGGAAGTACAAGCTCCAGTCAGATATAGTCAGGGCAGGTAGCACTAGAGATAACCAGATGGTGGAAGGCAAGCATAAGAAGGTAAGAAACAGAAAACAAGGTTAATTGGCATCATCAGAACCATTCTTCTACCAATTCTATCAATTCTTCTACCATAACAAGTCCTGGTAACACCAACACACCAGAAAAGCAAGATTCAGATCTAAAATCACTTCTCATGATGACGATATAGGACTTTTAGAAGG
The DNA here is from genome assembly GCA_019843815.1 of Montemys delectorum. Taxonomy (NCBI): domain Eukaryota; kingdom Metazoa; phylum Chordata; class Mammalia; order Rodentia; family Muridae; genus Montemys; species Montemys delectorum. The sequence continues at coordinate 8,672 of JADRCD010222847.1, forward strand.
ACATAAATAACTCCCTTAAAGAAATACACAGGTAAACAGCTAGAAGCCCTTAAAGAGGATACACAAAAATTCCTTACGGGTGAAGGAAATAAACAAAACCATCCAGCAACTAAAAATCGAACTAGAAACAATAAAGAAATCACAAAGGGAGACAACCCTGGAGTTAGAAAACTTAGGAAAGAGATCAGGAGTAATAGAAGCAAGCATCACCAACAGAATACAAGAGATAGAAGAAAAAAATCTCAGGGGCAGAAGACACCATAGAAATCATTGACACAACAATCAAAGAAAATGCAAAAAAAGCCTAACCAATCCCAAACATCCAGGAAATCCAGGACACAACGAGAAGACAAAAAATAAGGATAATAGGTATAGAAGAGAGTGAAGACTCCCAACTTAAAGGACCAGTAAATATTTTCAACAAAGTTAAAAACAAATCAAACAAACAAACAAACAAAAAGACTCTATTTATATTCATTTAAAAAACTAATAGTTATATATTATTTTAAAATATCATACAGCTAATATATTTGGAGTTATTAAAATTTATATTGTGAAATTCATATGTATTTTCAATATTGCTGTACACAAGCTTCTACATAAGACTATTCAATTGATTATTGTTTTATATCAAACAACTTTTTTAATACTCATTTTATTACTATAATATTTTATAAATTTTAACAAATATGATAAAACAAAACAAAACAAAAAACCCAGAGGTATGGCAGGCATTGAAGGGGGGTCTCTGGAAGGAGTTGAGGTGCAAAAGGGAAAGAAGAATATGACATAATTCTATTTACTTAAAGTATGTTTTTAAATGTTAAGAAATTCAGATAAATTGAAATTATGTATCTTTTCTCATCATAACGGAATAAAACTTAAATCAATAAAAAATTTCAACATCCCTAGTCATAAGGAAAATATAAATTAGAGCTATATTGAGAGTTCATCATACCCCAGTCAAAATGGCTAAGATTTTTTTAATGATAGTAAATGTTGACAGGGATGTGGGGAATGAGAAACACTGATTTCTGGTAGGTGTGCAGAATTGGTGCAGCCATTATTGAACCAATGTGTCGAGTTCTCAAAAAAGTAGAATATATCTACTACAAGATACAGCTATTCACTTCTGGGCATATTCTCAAAGGATCTTTCAGATAGTTACTCATCTGTGTTTATTATTACTTTCATTATAAGAACCAGGAAATGGAAAACACCTATATATCCATCAACACTCAGCGGAAAAGCTTCATTGTATAAGAGATGGTAATTAATGCAGAGACCCACAACTGATCAAAAGCAGATAACAGGAGATTGTTCTACACAGGACAGTCAACTATGTCACACCATATTCCCTAAGATGCAGAGATCAGCACAAAAAGATCAGGAATACTGTAAGAACTTGAAGGAATAACTGTCTTAAGTGAGATAGTATGTGCTAGACCTGACAGGGCCATTGCACACATAAATTCACAACAGCTATGTGAATGTAGCACAAGTTCTGAGACCAGATCAAGTCAGTGCCACCTTCTTGCATTGTTTGCAGGGACTTGACCTGATATAGTGAAGGAATGAAAAGTAGACAAACATGAACAGACAGAAATATTTCAATCTGAGTGCATTGAAATTACTGGTGGAGAAACTATAGCACCATGAAAGTTCAGTGTTAGTCCCTCAGATGGAAGAAGAAAGACCACTGAACCAAACTGGCCAAACTAAAGCAAGCTGTATTCATTTACACAGGAGCCTGTCAGCTGGGGCTATCACCCCCTAAGTTGGGGTTCAAGAAACCAGCTTCAAGTCAAGTTTTATGTTCCTTTAATAGGAGAAAACCTTGAGAATTTTACAGACATTGTTACAGAAGCAAACTAAAGCAGTTAAGAAAGTCCCTCCTTGAAAAATGTGTACAGAATATTTTCAGGAAAATTGAGCCAATGGCCTGAGCTGGGAGATGCATGGTAGAAGGGTAGGTTTCCAGTAACCTAGGTCAGATTGCAAGTAAGAGAAATGTATGGTTTATACTAAACAGAAATTTAACTCAGTGTAGCAACAAAATGGCTCCCTGGAACAAAATGGAGTCTGGCTAGTTTCTCACTCAGCTTAGTAATCATATAGAGTTGAGCAGAAAGCTGGGGTTATTGCATGCAGCTAAACAAAGAGGAAAGGTTTGTGGTATACAACTGGGACAAAGAGGCAGGTTTAAGTAATCTTGGTAGGAGGAGTTTCTGTAGGAGATCAGTCTTTAGACCATAATATTTAGAGATGCAACTAAGTTATTTTGGATACTTTCTGTACACATTATTGATACTAACATGTAGGGCTTCCCCTTCCCCCTCCCCAGAGAGGCTTTGCTATTTCTCTAAGCCTAGCCTGGGGACAGTTCTACTTTCACAAGTCTAGTAATCGTCTTTGACATAGCCAACCTCATATCAATAGCACTTAAAGCTTCCTCTGCTCCCGATGAAACAGCCCAGTTCCAAGCTTAAATGGTGGAGGGGGTCATGAAGTCTCACAGCCTAGCTGAGAAGCTATTAACAATTGGTGGCTACTGTATGAAAGAGAGCCAGTCTTCTTCAAGATGTGACCAATGAGGCAATCCATGCTCCATCAACTGGTCCTACATCCATGCATGTATAGGAACACTGCTTGGATTCAGTGGTATAAAAAAAAAAAGAGAAAGCACATCAAATTGGGAGAGAAAAGCATGAAGGGGTATGAGAGAAATAGAAGTGGGGGAATGGGGCATAAATTATAACAAAATATATATGCATGTATGAATTCTCAAACAACAGTAACAATAACAACAACAACAACAACAACAACAACAAAGCAATTAGAAGGAAAACTATTAGCTCTGATGTAGAGAAGGTTGTGTGTGGAGCAAGTATTTATAGGGAACCGATCAGAAATGAAGTTTGGGACTTCATAAATGTGGGGGCACTGGAAATGAGATTTATCATATGAATCAGAAATTCAGGGGGAAATTTGAGTTTTACAGATTTAGAAGCAATCAATATATTGATATTTCAAACAATCACCAAGGTTGTTTCCAGAGAAATTGAAGTTTATCAAAGAATCATCATAAGGAAGAAATAAAGTAGAGAAACCCATAAAGAAAATTGAGGAGCACCCAAAAAGAGAGGGGGTGAGTCAGGAGAGGGCTGCAGTGTGTCAGACAAACGAAGTGATGCAGCAGGAGCTGTGGAAGCTGTCAGATGAGCCTGACAGTTCAAGCAGGGTGAGAGCTAAAAAAATGAACCCCAGTGTGAACACCATGGAGTCATCAGCAACCTTGGCAAGCACAATCTTAGAAAGGTTACAAGATCTGTCCCATAAAGACCAGGAGGAAGGCAATGTGGAAGAGAACCAGAAAGGGTATAATGAACCATCAAGAGAAAAGCAGCTTTCAAAGGCATTTTGATATAAATGGGATCAAGGAAATGGTAAAGGGGAGAAAGGGAGTAAAGGTACATCTTCTTTTAAGATAGAACAAGCCAAAATGCCATGTGCTTGCATGCTTATGATAACATAGGGAAACAGAATGACAAAATATGTACAATGTGAGAGAGGAGGGAGAAACTTGCTAGAGCCTTTTTCTGTGGGCATGTGAGGTTGCATGAATTAACTAAGCATCTAATACGACTTTACATGGTAGCATGAATAACTTGTTTCTGGTAACCTTAGGAGGAATGTGGCCAAACAGGTGAAGTATCTTCTACAAAAAGCCTTCTTCTGGCCGTGGATTCTTTGTCACTCCCTCTCTAGCTCTAATCCAACACTTAGCAATGTACTCTGTTGTGCCAGTAACCACAGAGCACTGTAAAACTGATACACGCCACCCTTTCACTTTAACACAGTATAGATGCTATCCCTAGATGTGAGTCCTAGCTCCCAAGTATGGTTAATATAGATAACGCTTCATTTTCTGACAGAAAATCTAGCTGATTGGTAAGTAATTGAATCAGTTCCCATTCTTTGTCTGAGTTCATTGGCACAACCTGTGTTGGTGTCATAACTCACAGGCTATTCCTTTGTACAACCTGTGAGGAAATACTTCATAAGTGAATACATTTATAAATCACATGGATTTCTAAACATGAAAGCTAGCAAACTACCTATTTTCACTACTTATTTAAAGACAATTAAAACTTAAAGTCCCAAAATATTTAGACATGAGGATTGTGAACTTACTGCAAGTTTTTATTTAACAGTTTAAAACAACACATATCTATTTTTACTCAGGTTTCTTAGAGTCAGAATTCTCACTTGGGCTAAGACTGAGTGGTTAGCTGGGCTGTCCTTCTTGATGGCTCCACGGAAGAAGACATTCTCAGCCTTGTGCAGATAATTGACTTAATTCTGTTCCTTGTGTTTGGGGACTGAAGTTCCCGTCTTCTCAAAGGTTTTCAATCAAAGCTCACATTTGTTCCCATGGTTGATGCACATTTTCTGCTTTTGCTTTCCACTGGGCTCTTCTGCCAACACAGAGACAAGTCTCTCTCGTGCCCTGGATCTTTCTGACTATGGACAAAGAAAAATTCTTTGCTGTTTAGACTTGTGTGGTTTGATTGTGTCAAAGTAGATATTCCAGTTATGTCTTGCAAAATTAAGTACAATTGACAAAATCCCTTTGCTATGAATTAAACAAAACAACAACAAACAACAACAAGGAAAACCTTAAGTATAGATACCCTTCAGGGAGATTATTCTTCCTACCAATATTTCAAAGAAATTTCAACATACAATGTACCCATTAGTACTCCTAATACTATCATTCTTTTTAAGAAAGGAGGAAAAATTTATTTTCTAAATTCGATTCTTTTGCTCTATTCTCATTCCTTCCATCCCTTCCCCCTTTCCCCTCCATCCATTTCCACCCTATGCGGTTTCTAGGTGCCAGGCAAAACTCTGGGTATAATAGATGTTGAAATGGAACTCCTATCCTCAGCTCAGAAGCAGCTCAAAGGTGGGCTTGAGTCAACCATCTAAACATAATTTGCAACAACAGAGTTGTGGTAATGACCATGAACGCACTAGGAGAGTGTGTTAGAACTGTTCCTAGTTACTTCATACACCCCATTATCCCCAGTGCCAGACTTAAAAACAGTAAGTTTTGCAGAATAACATTTTTTCTCTCTTTTTTTTATTTATTTTTTTTAGATATTTTCTTTATTTACATGTAAATTTTCCCTTTCCCAGGTTCCCCTCAAAAAACAAACAAACAAACAAAAACAACAAGAACAAACTCCTTTTGCCTCCCCCCTCCCCATGCCTGCCATCCCACCCTCTCCCACTTATTGGCCCTGGCATTCCCCTACACTAGGGCACAGAACTTTTACACAAGGCTGAGGTCCTTTCCTCCTATTGATGATCGAATTTGCAATCCTCTACTATATGCATGCTGCCAGAACATTCAGTCCCACCCTGTATAGTCCTTGATTGGTGGTTGGGTCCCTGGGAGCTCTGAGGGTACTAGTTAGTAATTGTTGTTCGTCCTAAGGGGCTGCAAACCCTTCAGCTCCATAGAACCTTTCTCTAACTCCTTCATTGGGGACAGTGTACTCAGTTCAACGAATGGTTGTGAGCCTCTACATCTGTATTAGTCAGGTATTGTCAGAGCCTCTCAGGAGATAGCTATATGCTTGTCCTTTCTTCAGTCTCTGCTCCATAGTTAATCTCTGTCACTCCTTCTGTGGGCGTTTGGTTCCCCAAGATCCTGACTCATCTTTGAAAAACAGATTTGTTCTTCACCTTATCTTAAACTGCCCAAATTAAAACTTTATAGGAATTTCCTTGAAACTATAAAATAATACACTTCAAAGTTGATAGGCGCCAGCTTGCCTTTCTACAACTTAACCTTACAAGGTCAAAATAAAATCTATAAAAATTAAGGCTGCGAGTCACAATCAATGGGGGTGGGGTTGAGCTGGCAAGCTGGCCTGGGGCCTGCACATATGCCTAAGTCCTTGCGGGACAGTCTCCGACTCTGGCAGTTGTACTTTCTGCACACTGCAGAAGGCTGCTGATGGTGGAATTGGCAAAGCCTTGAATATTGAAATGGTAGCAGTTTTTTACATGGATTCTGGCCCTAGTCCACTACAAAGAAAATAAAGAATCGGTCTTCTTTAGTGAAGATAATCCTTTGTGCCACTGTAGCACTGACTGTATACTGACTACTCTGAATACTGATATTTCAGAGAAAATGTGACTGACTTGACTGAGTTCTTTGGATAATTTTGAGCATCTAAACAAATCATTCAGAGGCTGGCAAAGCATGCTGGAGATGCCTTTTGAACCCACTAAGGTATTCACTCTTCAGCTTTTGGAAAGGATAGATTCTGTGAGTCTGAGGGACTAAGAGAGAGGACGTTTTATTTCCAGAAAAGAAATACTTCTGTGAATAGGATTCTGCTGTTTTTTTCCTCCTCCGTCATCATTTTGTTTTTGTTTTTGTTTTTTTGTAGAAATTTCATTAGTTAGGGCTTTTCTGGTTAGGGTCCCCGCTCCCTTCTTTTTCTGTGTAGACCAGATAATGAGCATCGAGGGCCTTCCTCTATCACTCACAACCTTGTTTATTGGGATGTGTTGAATCTCTCACTGAACCTGGAACTATTGACACACTGACTGACCATTCCCCAGGACTTCCCCTGTCTCAGTCTCTCCAGAGATAGATGACATATTCACCCTTCTGAAAGTGATGGGGGAGCGGGAGGGGAACATCTTATGTGGGAAATGGATCTTCAAGCTTGTGGGGCAAGCACTTTATCCACTGAGCTATCTCCTCAACCTGGTAGGAAAATATTTTAAGTTTAAATTTACTGTTCAGTTGGCCATGGGAAACATTTTTATGCTGACATATTCTCTAAAACTGTATTCTAGAGAAGTTTTTCCTTAAACATCTTAAGAATCACTTGAAGATTAATTTTATTTGTTTATTTATATATTTTTGTGCAATAGTGTTTGAGTATGTAGCTCAGGCTGGTATCAAACTCACAATCCCTCTTACTCACCTTCCTAGGTAGTGGGATTACTAGAATGTTTAACTTTAATTTTTTGAGTTAAAAAATATACAAAATTTACCTAGTAACAAAATAAAAAATCAAACTTAGGTATCAAGGCAGAAAATCAAAGGTTAAATAGTTTGCCACACATGCGCGCGCGCGCACACACACACACACACACACACACACACACATTCATATCACTAAAAACACTAATTTTTTACTACTTCAGCAATATTAAAATTTTACTTTTTGTAGCTACTTCTATAACTAAACACAAACTTTTATGTCAATAATTATAATCAATTTTAAATATATTTATTTAATTATGAGGGCTTTTGAAAATATAGTTTACCACCACAACCTCTCCTACTAGAAATATATGCTGATTTTAGAAATCCAAACATTGAAAAATGTCTGCTGTGGTTCATTTGTCCAACCAGCGTTAGACATAATCTTTGTGGAAAGATAGTATGGATGATAACATAATTGTTCGACTTTGCTCTGCCATCATGGCCACGCTTGGCATTTTGATCTTAATACTGGTAATATTCTACAACATAGAAGCTCATCTTCATACTGAAAGCATCTTACCTTATGTTTGTTGCTTTTCTTTTTTTCTCTTTCCACAGTTCCCCTGCCCTGCAAAATGAATCTTAGTGTCCACTCTGTGCTCCCGGCTTTTATCCTGAGAGTCAATGAGTTGAACTAATTGGGTCCTTATTTCATTGTCTGAGAAAATGCATGCAGGGAAGGGTCATTAAAATTTTAGAGGGAGAGTTCTCAAAATAGATGATCAGAATTTTCTGGGAAAGTGTATAATCTTATGATCAATTAATAGGAAACATATTCTCAATAGTTGGAATCTCAGAGTATTGATTTAATGTAGCAATTTATATTTAGTAAAAATTACTCATCACATTAAGGAACATAAATACTCTGTGCATATCTCTGCCTGCCAAAGCATTTAATGCAGCTTCAGTTGTTTATAACAAGGATGGTGCTGAGTCCTCAAATAAAATCCTCTTCAATAAGACATGCTAAATCACTAGATGCGCTAAGTGATAGACAACCTCCTAGGATAAACAAGCATGAATAGGACAATCAGCTTGCTAGAATAATTATATTTCCGGCTGTTAAGTCTCCTTAATACCAATATTCCTAAAACAGGTTTCCACATTATCTTCTGGCTGACAAAATATTCCAAGTCATACCACATTTTAGTATGTTGTTTACTTTGAACTTATCTTTCAGGAGAATTTACTTGTATTAATCATTATTCCCATGAAAGGACTCGATATTTTAATTTTTAAAAGATCCACAGTGCAGTCATTCCTGAAAATCCATGCCAGACTTTTTAAAATGAAGAGATATATTTTGGAGTGAAGGCTAATATTTTTTTCCCTATACCAACTTCTCCAATTTAGAAAGCAACAGCAGACTTTCCTGATACCAGATGCACCATTTTGTATTTTGTATTTGATCCTCTTTACCAAATTGCCTTTAATCTAATACCCATCTTTTGATATGAACCACAGTACCTCCCTATAAATAATCTTAGATAATGAACAATTGGAAATTTAGTAAATGAGTAATATTATATGGGAGGTCTTTGAAATCATACTGTATTATATTAACTTAACAAAAGATACATAATACCAACTCACCGAAAACTTGTTTTAAACTATTAACAAGAGCATAGTAAGATTCAACATTATCTATTTCCCTCCTAACTTTATGTGCATGTATATGTGTGGGTCTTTGTGTGAATACACATGTGTGTGAGACTGTGTATTTCTGCCTTTGTATGTATCGGAGTATGTACATGAACTAGTACACATGCATGTGTGTTTGAATGTCTTCGTATGAGCATGTTTGTATGTTCACACGTTTGAATGTAGGGCTGTATATGTGCATGTATCTCTGAATGTGCGTGACTGTAGTTTGTATGTCTCTATGCATTTGAGGTTAGATCAATGTGTATTTATGCATGTGTAACTGCATGTTTGAATGTGAGCTTATATAAGAGTATGTGTTCATGGGACAATGTATGAATGTGTATATACATGTGTGAATGTGGGTATGTGGCTCTGTATATGTGAGGAAGCATATGTTTATAAATCTGTATAGTAATGCTCATGAATATATCTGCATGTATGATTATATCTGTGTGTGCATGAGAGCACATATGTCAGTGTATGCATGTGTGAATGTATAGGTTGTGTGTTATACGTATGTGTTTGAATGTGTCTATGTGTGTGCATGACTGTGTATATGTGTATATGTGTGTTATATAAGTATGAATGTATATGTTTTTTGAGTCTGAATAAAATGTGTGAGAAAAATAGATTTCTGCATGTTTATGTATGTTTTTTGTGTATCTTTGTGTGTGTGAATATGAAAATGAGTATGTTACTCTGTGAACATCTGTATGAAGGCATGTTATTTTATAGAAAAATGTGGGTGTTTATAGGTCTAAGTGTGTGAGTAAATATTGAATGATTGCAAAATATATGAATGTGTGAGCATGTGAGTATGTATATGAATATGTGATATAGTGTATGTATGTTCAAGTGTATGGTATATCTGAATGTGTGCATGTAGCATATAGATTGTGCATGCGTCAATATATTGTGCAAGAGTTTATTTGTGAGAGTGTGTGTGATTTTATTAACATATGTGTGTATGCATGTGTATTTTGTGTGCGTGTGTACATTAGTGAGTATTTGCAAACATATATCTGTGTTTTGCTTGAATTTTTGTTTGTGATTGTACATCTGTGCATGTGCATGAGAGTAGTTGCTGGTGAGTGTGTATAATACAATGTTTATATGTTCTATAACATTTAATTCAGTACAGTGTTAGTAAACTAAGATAAAACAATTGACAAAGTATAAAGGAACCCACTAAAATGGGCTCAACTTATTTTCAACAAAGCTTCAAAGTGGTTCCATGACATAAAGAAAATTTTATTAATGGTACAAGAAAAACCTGTATCTATTCATTTAAATAAACATTGCAACATGTCTTATGTGCTCAAAATGATCAAAAATATAAAAATAATAATATAAAAAATGATCAAAGTATAAAAAATATAAAAATATATAAAAATACAGTTGTAAGCCTTCTAAGATAAAGCATATTTAAGTATATTCATAAACTTGAAATAGGCTACAGTTTTATATGTAAATGGTGTAATAAAAACTAGACTTTACTAAAATAAAATAACTTCTCATCAGAAGATACCATTGAGAAAAGAAGTAGATAAGTAATAATCTGAGGAAACTATAAATGACAAATTAATCTGAGAAAAGTCTTATATATACAACATATAAATAATTTCTACAACTCAATAGTAGTTCAACTTACCACGTAAAATAAAGGAAATACTTACATGAACACTTCTCAAGTTAAAAACAATAATTTCATAAGTCCACTAAAATGCTCAACACTGGGGTTGGAGATAAAGAGAAAGAAAATTTCCTGTTCTTCCAAAAGACCTGAGTATGGTCTCCAGAACCCATATGGAGTAGCTCAGATCAGCCTGTAATTCTAGTTCTAGAAGATTTAATACTGTTTTCACACCCCTCAGAACACTCACAACCATATGGTAGACACACATACACGTGTAAATATAACTGAAACAAATCTTTGAAAATGTATAACATTATTAATCCTCAGGGAAACACAACATGAAAGTCACTTAAAAAATAATATCAAACAGAGGTTATGCTCTGAATTTTCTATATATCGCTTTTAGGGGTGAAAACAAATAAAATTTTCAAAATTGTTTGATGATTTTCAAGAGTTAATTATGCATCTCTTCTATAACCCACAGCATACTTCTGTGTGTTTACCCCAAAAGACTGTAAACAGTTGTCTATAAAATTTTTATTTATAGTGTTTAGAACTACTTTAGTCATAGTTGTACCAAAATAAAAGCATTAAGAACTGCAATGGTTAAAGAAAAGTGATACTATCCAGTAATGAAGTAAAAATAAAGAGAAAAGAAATACACATATACACCGGCACCCCAAAATAATAAGTTTCAGAGTATTATAAGTTCAAAGAAATGAGAAATAGCATAGTATTAATTGATTGTAACACTTATAAGAAACTTGGAGTAATCAAAAATGATTTATGATAATAGAAATCATTAGGGAATGAAGGAAACTTACTCCAGAGATTAGGAGAGGATTTCTGTCAGAGTCGAAATGTTGTACATCCATACAAGGACACAGTTTGCCTATGTGAACTAATTTGTTGCATTTAACAAGCTATACCTTTAAAGTATGTACTTTCATTTACTGTAATTTCAAACATAGTAAGACATTAGAAAGTGTTTTCCAGATTTGTCTATTACTTCTTATTACTTTAATTCAGGTTGTAAATGCTCATACATATTTTACATTAGAGAAAAATAGTACTTTAAAAACAGAACTAGACCCCATAGCCTGAGCTCCATTTTCCACTCCACAATTTTGCATGCTTTCCCAGAAACCCACTGAAACGAAGGACACCAGGAAAGATATGGCTCAAGACCCTATGTCCACTAGCTTCCCTTAAAGTATATCCAACAACCACAATCTGCACCTCATCCTCTGGGCTCCATTTTACATCCCACAAGTCCACCTTCTTTCCCAGAGGCCACACAGGCACCAAGGACCGCAGAGGCAATATTAGCACTTCAAACTCCAGATAACATGCAGGCCACAAAAACCTCAGCAGAGACACCCTACCTACTAGAATAAAGACTCACTGGTCACTAGAACCAGAGGCCACACAGGCCACAAACCAAGGGGAAACAGAAACCAAGGGAAAGAACATCCAAAAAAACCCACTACCCATCCAACAAAAATAAACTCAGAAATCATGATCTAAACCTATAATAACCACAAACTCAGATGGCTAGAGGCCAATGTAAGAGCAATATGAACAACATCTATGGGGATAAGGGAAATAATATCCCAGCTCTCCTATTGCACCAAGCCCTGGATATTCCAACACAACTGAAGCACAAGAAAATGACCTTAAATCTAATCTTAAAAAGATTACAGAAGTCCTTAAAAAGGATATGAGAAAAATCCCTTAAAAGTACAGGAAAATACAATCAAACAGATGAATGAAATCAATAAACCTGTTAAAAGACCTAAAAATGGAGATAGAAGCAATAAAAATACTCACAAACAGAGGGAATCCTGAAGATGGAAAAAACTGGGTAAGAGACAAGGAACGGCAGATCACTAACAGTATACAAGAGATGAAAGAGAAAATCTCAGACATAGAAAATATGAGAGAAGAAATTGTTACAGTGTTCAGGGAAAAATGTTAAACTTAAAAGGTACCTAACACAAAACATCTAGGAAATTGGGGAAACTATCAAAAGCCCAGCCATAAGAATAATAGGCATAAGACAAGAAGAAGATTCCCAGATCAAAGGTCCAGAAAATATTTTTGACAAAAATCATAGACAAAATAAAACTACCATAGATTAAAGCTGGACTTAAACAACAACAGAAACAACAGAAAACCTAAAACTTCTTGGAAACTAAACAGCTCTCAGCTCAATGACCCCTGGGTCAAGAAAGAAATAACAAAAGGAATTAAAAATTTTCTAGAATTCAGTGAAAATGAATGCACATCATATCCAAACTTATGGGATGTAATGAAACCAGAATAAAGAGGAAGTTCATAACACTAAGTGCCTTCATAAAGAAATTGGAGAAATCTTTTACTAGTAACTTAACAGCACATCTGAAAGCTCTAGAATAAAAAGAAGAAAACACATAGAAGAGGAATAAATAACAGAAAATAATCAAACTCAAGAGAATCAATAAAATAAAAACAAAAAGAACAACATAAAGAATTGATGAAACACAGGGTTGGTTCTTTGAGAAAAGCAACAAAATAGAGAAACACTTAGCCAAACTAACTAAAGACAGAGAATATCCAGATTAACAAAATCAGAAATGAAAATGGGAACACAATAACAGGCACTCACAAGAAATCCAAAAAAAATCATTAGATCTTATTTCAAAAACTGGCACTACAAAATACTGGAATATCGAAATGAAATGGATTATTTTCTTGATAGAAACTATTTATGAAAGTTAAATCAAGATCCAATTAACAATCTCAATAGACTTATACCTTCTAAAGAAGTAGAACTAGAAATTATCATCCTGAGTGAGGTAACTCAGACTCAAAGGGACATGCACGGTATGTACTCACTAATAAGTGGGTATTAGCCAAAAGAAGAACATACTACCTATGGTACAATGCACAGAACTCAAGAAGGTTAATAATTAGAAGGGCCCAAGTAAGGATGCTGCAATCCCAATTGGGAGAGAGAAGGAAACAATCATGGGAAGCGGAGGGAGAGAGGGAGGGAACTAGGTGGGAAAGGGCAGTGGGAGGAGAAAAGGGGAACATTATCAGGTAAGGGGCCCGGTGGGGGGAGACAGGAGAGAAACCGTGAGGGCCAGCAGACTGATTGGAATATGCAACCTCAGGGGGATGAGAGGTGAGGGACCCTCTAGAAAGTGTTAGAGACCACCGTGGAGGTGAGAGACTCATAAGACTCAAAGGGAGGGACCTTAGATGAAATGCCCAACAGTGAGGAGAGGGAACTTATAAAGTCCACCTCCAGTAGAAAGATGGAGCATCAAGTGGAGGGAAGGGGTTGCCATCCCACAGTCAAGCGTTCTGACCCAGAATTGGCCCTTTCTAAAAGAAATGCAGGGACAAAATTCGAGAAGAAGCTGAGGGAAAGGAGGTCCAGTGACTGGCCCAACTTGGGATCCATCTCAAGGGGAGGCTCCAAGGCCTGACACTATTACTGAGGCTATGGTAGCTTGGCTGTCCTCTGAGAAGCACAACAAGAAACTGTCTGAGACAGATGGAGGTACTTATATCCAACCATTGGGCTGAAGACAGGGACCCCTGTGGTTGAATAAGGGAAAGCATGGAAGGAGCTGAGGTGGAGGCGATCCCACAGGAAGACCCACAGTCTCAACTAACCCAGACTCCTGAGATCTCTCAGACACCAAGCCACTAACCAAGCAGCACACACAAGCTGATCCAAGGCCCCCAACATATATACAGCAGAGGACTGCCTACTCTGGCCTCAGTGGCAGAAGAGGTGCCTAACCCTTAAGAGACTTGAGGCCCCAGGGAGTGGGAAGTATTGGGCATCCTCTTGGAGGATGAGGAGACAGGGGGAGGAGGAATGGGATGAGGAACAGTAGGAAGGCGGACCAGGAGGTGGGCAAGATCAGACTGTAAAAATATAAAAGTAATAAAAAAAAAATAAGTCGTCCGAATAAAGAAAAAAGTCCAAAGTATCATCAAAATGCCAAAACAACAGCTTATAGAATGGGAAAAGATCTTCATCAGCCTTATATCTGACAGACAGCTGATATCCAAAATATGCAAACAACTCAAGAAACTAGGCATCAACAAACCAAGTAACGCATCAAAAAAATGGGGATATGAACAGAATTCTCAATAAAGGAATTTCTAATGGCCAAGAAATACTTAATGAAATGTTCATTATCTATAGTCATCAGGGAAATGCATATCAAAGCAACTCCTGAGATTCCATTTTACACCTGTCAAAAACTAAGTTCAAAAACTCAAGCAATAACTCATGCCGGCAGATGTGGAACAAGGAAAACACACCTCCATTGCTGGTAGAAGTGTAAACTTTTACAGTCCTTGGAAATCAATTTGGTGATTTCTCAAAAAATTGGCAGTAAATCTACCTCAATACTCAGCTATACCACTCTTGGGCATATACCCCAAAGATTCTCCACCATACCACAAGGACACTTTCATAATCCATATTAGATTTATTCATAATAGACAGAAACTAGAAATAACTTAGATGTCCCTCAACCTAAGAATGGTTAAAGAAAATGTGGTACACTTAAAAAAATGGAGTATTGTTCTGCTATTAAAAAACAATGACATCATGAAATTTGCAGGCAAATGGATGGAACTAGAAAAGTTTATATTTACTGAGGTAACCTAGACCCAGAAAGACAAACAGTGTGTATTCACTTATGAGTGGATATTAGCCATAAAGTAAAGAGTAACTATGCTACGATTCACAGATCCAAGGAGGCTAAGAAGCAAGGAGGACTAAAGAGAGAAACAGTCTAATCTTGCTGAGAAGGGGAAATAAAATGGACATGGGGCAATGGTCGGTTGAGTGGAACTGTAGTAGAGGAGGGGTGGAGATGAAACAGGGTGGCTCGGGTCAGGAAAGTTCAGAAGTGCATTCATTGCTGGGACAATCTAGAAAGCTAGGAAAGTGGAAATTCCCAAGAAATTATGAGTTTTACCCTAGGTGGGATTCCTAGCAGTGTGGCATATGGATCCTGATTTGGCCATCTCCTGTAACCAGGAAAGACTTCCTTCTAATGGAGAAATTGGGACATCATCCTAGCCACAAAACATTTGACCCACAATTTGTCCTCCCTACAAAATATTCATGGGTAAAGGCTGAGTAGAAATTGAAGGAATGGCAAACCAATGACTGGTCAAGATTGAGACCCATGCCATGATAGAAAGCTATTAATAGTCTCCTATACTTGCAAACAGAATCCTAACCTAATTGCCTAACTTTCATCAGAGATGCTTCACCTAGCTACTGATAGAAACAGACATTAATAGGGGCTTGAGGAATCTTGCAAAAGAGTGGGAGGAAGGATTGAAGGAGAATCCTACAAGTCAAAAACACTATAAGAAAACACACAGAATCAACTAACCTGGGTCCATAGGAGCTCACAGAGACTGAACTGCCTGCTAGAGAGCATGCATGGGACTGACCTAAGCCCTCTGTACATATGTAACAGTTGTACAGCCTGGTCTTCATGTGAGACTTCTAACAGCCAGAGCAGGGACTGTCTCAGACTCTGTTGCCTACCTTTGGACCCCTCTCCCCTAACTGGATTGTCTAGTCTAGCCACCTCTTTTCTGAGGAGAAAGGGCAAAGGGGTGGATGGGAGGTGAGGTGAGGTAAGAGGGAGGGGCTGAGAGGAGAAGAGGGAGAGGAAGCTTAAATAGGGATGTAAAGTAAATAAATAACTTAATTAAAGAAATAATTGATTAAGAAAGGAACAGAACTGTTCCTCATGAGAGGTGACTCATACCCCAGAGAATGGTCTACTGTATAATTAATTTTGTTCCTACTTTGAAGCTCAGACCAACCCAATCCTTGAAATGCAGTTCTGTATTAGCCATTCAACAGACACCAGACACTGTGCCCTCTTTAGTTGGCTTTACCTACAGTTCCAGCTGTTTAGAAGTCCTTTCACACCTGTTATCATTTAGCATCCTTCAGAATGCCAATCAGTGCTGGAGAGATGGCTCAGCGGTTAAGACTGCTTGCTATTCCAGAATGCCAGTCATTGTTCCCTGTGCCCCACACCATCTCTATCACTTTCAGTGTTTGTTCTCCTCTTCCATGTCTTTAAGCTCACATTCTTCTGTGTCCCTCTCTGCCAAATTTTAAAAATAATTTTTGATCTTCTAGCAAGCAAGCAAGAAAAATGATGAGGAAAGGAAAGACTCTCCCTAAGGAACGTGCGTTTCTTCATGAGATGCTGAGGTTTACCCTTGAGTCAGCTGAATCAAGGACACTTAAGAGATTGCAATTATTGAATGGAGGATGTGCACTGCTCTAGCTGCTGTTAGTTCTTCTGGTCAGCCAACCTATGATGGTTAAAAGCACCTGGAGTGAGCCTCTGTGTATGCTGGTGGAGGGTTGTCATGACCTTGTTAAGTGATGTGAGAAGGCCCACCTAAGTTTGGGAAGGACCATTCCCTGAACAAGATATTCTAGAGTATATAAAACGGAGAAGAGGAAATGAACAGTAGCATTATGCAGTCATCCCTGGCTTTGTACTTTTTACTGTGGTTGTAGTGTGGCCAGCTTCCCCACGTTTTTGCCTCTGCAACTTCCCCACAGAGAGGGGCTACCATGAGTTTTGCTAGCAGTTTAACCTAAATCCTTTCTTCCTTAAGGTGCTTTGGCCAAAGTATTTCGTCCTGGCAACATGGAACAAAAAGGAAACATTTTACCATAAAATTTATCAAAACAAAACCAGGAACAAGCATCATTTATTTGTAGTTAAACAGCATAGTTCTCACACAATCTCTGGGTGTCTCTACAATCTGATATAACTGTCCTTCATTTACTAGGGAAACTGGCAACTGATTCAATGTATGAAGTTCATTGTCATGCCATGCAAATTTCAGGATATATCTTGATTTTTATTTCTTTGTATCTTTGCAGTTCCCTTTCATACTGATGATGGACCCAGTCACTCCACTATTCATTTCTGTTTTTATTGATAG
Organism: Montemys delectorum; assembly: GCA_019843815.1. Classification (NCBI taxonomy): domain Eukaryota; kingdom Metazoa; phylum Chordata; class Mammalia; order Rodentia; family Muridae; genus Montemys; species Montemys delectorum. The sequence goes on from JADRCD010222847.1 coordinate 26,038, forward strand.
CCTTATTAAAACATAGTTGACATCTCAGAAACTTCAGTTATTTATCCATTTGTTATATATACATATATATGTATATATATAAAATAAAGGTAAGTTTACTCAAAGCAAAGTAGAAGTAAAAGAACAGCTCAGAAACCTGCTTTTATGAGTGACAATAGAGGACATGAGAAAAAATATTCATGGGACAAATATACCTGCTCAAAGTATATGATCCAATAAACTTTACACATACAGGTGTGTAGCTCACACCAGAAGCCATTTGGAACTGTTTCTATCATCTTAGGTGTGTGTGTGGGGTGTGGGGTCTAGAAAGAAAACTTGGTAAGGTTAGAAAGTATTTGGTTTTAGAATCCAACACACACACACACACACACACACACACACATATGAAATATATATATGAAATGCACAAGTTATTTCATCAAAGACTGTCTGAGAGCGTCTGTCTTATAGAAACTGTAACACCTTGGGGAAGAGAATTTTCTCTTGAATCTTTCATTGCTGGAAGCTGTTCAGGTCTACTGCAGCCACTTCCTGCTGGGTAGCCCTCACCTTGGCTCCTAGCTCCCTGATTCATCCCACCATGTGCCAACCAACTCCAGGGGAACAGCAGCCCACCTAGTTCCAGCTTCCTTTCCCCTCAGAGATCCACAACTCTTTGGCTGCTCTGGCTGAGCCAGAGCCCTGAGTAATAGCACTGGGTACACAGACCAGTGTGTGTACATGTGTGTGTGTGTGTGTGTGTGTGTGTGTGTGTGTGTGTGTTCACACATGCACGTGTGTGTTCTAAATATAATTTTACATTTATTTATTAATTTTTTGAGGAAAGACTACTCATGCTCTCATGTGAGTGGAAAGGTCAGAAGATGACTACTTGCTGGAGTTGGCACGGTTCTCTTCTAACATCTGGGTTCAGGCTTGGTGACAAGTAACTTTATAAATAACTTTATCTGACAAGCCATCTCACAGACACTACAGCTCATGTTCCTTTAGGTGTTTATCACTCCATGTTCCTAACTCATGTTTCTAACTCCATGATTCCCTACTGCACAGCTCTGAGCAACTGGTAACTTACATTCTATGTCTGAAGATTTTCTTATTTTTAGCTTTAACATAAATGGACTCATGTAATATATGAGCTGTTATGACTGCTTTTTTCCTTTTGTACAATATACGTTTCATTATTTAGCTACACTATATTTTAAGTCCTCATCTTCAACAGAGGTTTAGGTTGTTTCCACTTTTTGGGATATTGTGATTACTGCTATAACTATGCATATATGTGTGCATTTATGATATCAATTTTCTTAGGTAATGTCTTAATTACTTTTGGAGTGCTCCAAAGAGACACCATAACCAAGATAACTTATAGAAGAGAGTAATTAACTGGAGGTTTAATTTCAGTTTTAGATGAAGATCCATGACGATCATGATAAGAATCAAGGTAGCAAGCAAGCTACTGTAACATTGTAGTAGTATCTGAGAGCTTATGTCCTATTCATGATTTGTGGGAAGAGAGAAAGGGACTGGCTCTGATTGGGCTTTTGCAACCTTAAATCCCACCCTTAGTTGCATACCTCCTCCAAATAGGCTAACCTCCCACCTGCTAATCTTTCTTAAAACAGTTATACCAACTAGGGACCAAACACTAAATTAGACAAGTCTTTGGGATCCACTTTTATTAAAACGACAACAGATATTTACTTATGAGTTGTTTTTATATATCTTTATATACCATCTACTTCTAAGTTTCTTTATATCTTAATCTCTTGACACAAATAATGTTTGACACCCATATTTCTCTTTGTCAATATATAAGATCCAATTTTATTTTCTTTCCAGATAGTATGATGCCTTCTAAAGCTATTTCCTTACCTACTGAAACCTATTGGAACTTATTGCTCCAATAAATTATTTGGAACAACTTTCAAATATCTTTTCTTTTTCCTTTAGGCTTTTGCTTGCTATTGAGCATTCTGCTATCAAACACATTTTTATTTTGATATCATTAAAATATTTTAGTCTACCTAGCTAAGACTTTTAGCAATAGGGGATATAGAGCCTAAGCCAACTACCTCTTGTAACTAGCAAGACTTCCAGTGGAGGGATAGGGACACCACCAACTCAGCCACAAAACCATCTACTCCCAGCACTTGGGAGGCAGAGGAAGGCCGATTTCTGAGTTCGAGGCCAGCCTGGTCTACAGAGTGAGTTCCAGGACAGCCAGGACTATACAGAGAAACCCTGTCTCAAAAAACAAAAACAAAAACAAAAAAAACGAAAACAAAAACAAAACAACAACAACAAGAAAAAATCTACTCATAATTTGTCCTGCCTACAAGATGTGCTGGTATAAAGGTGGCACAGAAATTGTGAGATTAACCAACCAATGACTGGTCCAGCTTGAGACCCATGCCATGATAACGAACCTATCCTTGGCACAGCGTCAAGTTCCAGGAGCCAGAAGCTGGATGTCCCTGAGACACATGATAGAAAAACAACAAAAAAAAACTCAATGAAATAATTTCTAATGATATTGTGCTATACTCAAAGATTGGCCTCTGTTTTAGTAAGCGACTAGTGCTATTTATATCACCCGGTAGTGGCAGAGGCAGTGCCGTAAGTTCCTCTCTATCTACCCAATGTTCTGCATTCTCAAATGAAAGACACACACATTAAGCCTTATATTTAATATGCCTTAATCAGCTCAATTCCCAAACATACATGTGGCTAACACCTCCCCTTTGATATTCTTGAGTTATTACTTACTAAAATCTATATACAATCTTTGCTGCCTGAGGCCCAGTCGCCGGGCTGGGAGGGGTATGCTCTTCCTTAGCTCTTACATGATTGGCATGCTCACTGTTCTGTAGCTCTCAAGCTTGGATCTTATTCTTTTCCCAGCATGATGATTCTCTTTTTTTCTTCTAGGTCCCCTTGCCCACAAATCCTAAAGTCCTGCCTCTGTCTCCCTGCCCAGCCACTAGCCACTGGCAATTTTATTTTTCAATCAGAAACCAACTGGGGGCAGGGACCCTCAGGATATTACATACAGACTCTTGTGCAATTTTGGAAACCCAAATAAAATAATGCAAGCTTTAGACCAAATTCACAGAAGGTCTCTAGCCCAGTGATCGTCATAGAGGCTTCACCTAGCAAGTGATGGAAATAGATGCAGAGACCCACAGCAAAATATTAGGTGGAGAATCAACCAACCTGAGCCCACAGGGGCTCACACAGACTCAGCCTCCAACCAGGAGCCTGCATAGGACTGGCCTAGTCCCTTTGCACATGTTACGGTTATGTAGCTTGATGTTCTTGTGGATTCCTAACAGTGGGAGCAGGAGCTGTCTCCCTTTGGGACTCTTTGCCCCTGTTGGGTTGCCTTGTCTAGCCTTAAAAGAGGAGGTACCCAGTCTTACTATAACTTGATAGATATACTATGACTGGTTGATATCCCTGAATCTGGCCCTTTTCTGAAGAGGAATGGAGAAGAAGTGGATATAGGGAGGGACTGGAAGGAGAGGAAGGACATGAAACTGAAATTGGGATGAAAAACTAATTTCTTAAATAACCTCAGCTTAAAGAGGGTAGGCACACAAGACCTGCCTAACAATGGTTAAACTTCATTGTCATCTTATGTTTAGAATCACTTAGGAGATTGTTGAGGCATTGTCCTAGACACAGCAGAGAAGTTTAACAGAAGAAGGAGCATCCACTTTTCATTGCACAGCATAATCCTGTGCAATGGGGACTAGGAATGAAAACAAAATTGTAAAAGAAAGTTACTTAATCTTGATTCATTTTCTATTTAATTATTTCCTGATCAACAATGTTGCAGACTACACTGTTTCACCATCCCTGGGTTGTCTGTACTAGGTAATTTGGTTCCACAGCTAATGTTACCATAGTCTAACCTCCATCAGTGCCTGGTGTATGATCCTAGCACTCTGTGCTGTGCCATTGTGCTTGCCTTCCCACACTTAACTGGCACATCATGGCACTATTTCATACAGCTAATAAAAAGTAATTTCTATTGTGCTGGAATATTTTATATTTTAAATCCTACCTTTATTATATGTAGCCTTTCATTGCTTTCTTGTATTTATTTTAACATAAATTTTTAACAAATTGTGGGAGTGACCAACAATTGTCTTAAAATGGAATATTGTATGATTCTTGAAGTTAATGTCATATGTAGTCTATTATCTGATGTTTGTTTTTAGATGTGATAATATTTGTGGTAGATTTGATTGATCCTATATGCCACTCTGATGTTACTCTGATATTATTTATCTTTTATTTGTTATCAGAAAAGCTATGATGTTCACTTTCAAAGAAATCTTTCTCTGTCTCTCTCTCTTTTCAGACACACACACACACACACACACACACACACACACACACACACACACACAGCTTCACAGCTTCACAGTTTTAGCCTTAGTAAAACAGCAGCAGTGGATGAAACAAATACTTGTCAAGGCTCTACAAGAAGTCAAGCTTTATTGACTGGCTTAACATGATTTCTTGATAACTTGCTTATCATGTCAATTTGGCAGAATTGTGGTTCTGTAGAAAAAGTAACATGTTGAGCATTTGTTCTTTGGATTTGGATACATTAAAAAGCTAAGTGTAATTTGTGGGTGACATTAACCGTGTGCAACCTAAATCTTAAGACATTTTCAAAATTTCCTTTTATATCAAAAGTATTTGACTTGAGACTTTCTTTGAGTGTTGAAAGAAACACAGGAATTCATGCTGTCCTTGACAACAGGAAGGGCAGAAATAACCTGTGTTAGCTAGACATAATTTCAATTTCTGCATTTATAGATCAATACAACTTCAAGAGAACAATCCAATGAAATTGAGAAAAGATTGTTTTGAATTTTGTTTATGTAGAGCAATCTGTTTTTCTTTAATTCAAGAAATTAATTCAAGAACTTTTGTTCGTTATATTTCTAAGAAGCTACTTCAATAAAAGAGCTGATATTGTGCAGTTGGATCTCCTTCTCAAATCACCTTTCTTTAATCTTTTTTTTTTCAAATCTGCATTCTCATTTGGTGCCCAGTCTTTGTGTTCAGCATGTTTTCTGTTGCTGAAATGCAAGGTAAAGCTCATGTAAGGTCCAAATTTCTATGCCAGGAAAGAAAAGGGGTTGAAAGAGGCCAGGAAATGGAGGAGATTTTGAATCTCCTGAATCATATCAAGATAAGACTCAGGGTAAAGGCAATTAATCAAACAGACACCAGTAGGAACTCAGTAACATGTTTGAGTCACACACAAACAGCCATAGATACACATGCAGACCAGCATACAAACTGCATGTGAGTAGGCATATCAGATATACCCAGAGATATACCTAGGCAGGCATTAATGGCATTGGTGAAGGGTGTACCCTCTGATATATAACCTCAAGGTAATATTTAGACAGAATTATACAAAAGTGTCATTCTTCAGAAAAGAGTTGTAAAATATATTATGTCACTGTTTATTTCTGGTTCCCTGACACCCACTGTTAGCTGTTTTCTTGTGATGTAAGCCTTCTCTCCTTCCTTACTGCTCCTGGATATCTAGTGTGAGTCCATGTCTATACCCAATAGCTGATTACTTTATAAATAAAAAAAATGTAGCCAATAGTTTGAAGACTAATAGTCAAATATTGAGTCAAATATCTTGTAAGGTGCTTGGCTCCTTACAAGATAACAGACAAGTAGCATGTGAGATGATATCCTGGCAAAAGAGTGCCATGAACTTACAGGAAATTAAAGGCATTCAGGACCCAGGCTGGTTCTTTAAAAACCCACCTACTCTGGCAAGAACTAAGCAGGTCTCTGAAAGAAGTACAGTAATGCCTCCTTAGCTCAGCATTCCCCGTAATTTAATTACCTCTCACTAAGTCCCATCTCCTAACAGTTCACTTTAGTATCGGTGCACTGGGGACACAATTCTTAGCACATGGGTCTAGCACATAAGACACTCCAGCAACGTCCAAAACAGTAAGCCTTCAGACTGGTTACTATCTGCTTTACTAAAATCTTTCTGAGAAAGAGGTGCACAACTGATATCCAGGAGCACTTGGCAGTCTTGATTCTATCCTGTAGCCATCATTTGCATTTCATTCTAATTATAATCATAGAATTTTTGCAGGATGGTTTTAGTAGTTTTCCCATTGTGCCTATCATTTATTTACCACAAACTGTCACCTTTAACCTACTGCTTTTCTAAGTGCCCTTTCT